>MU834339.1:5000-47747 GCA_029204225.1 Diphasiastrum complanatum | reverse complement strand
CACTCTGTTTTGCTGTATCGTACTTGCAGGTACAGTCTGGGTGCCCTTCGTTTGGAGGTTATAGCCTTTCGTTTGGGTCAAAATGGGCAGAGGACCCAAAATAGGGACTTTTCTAGTTTTTGAACTGTTTCTTCACAATGAAGAAACTTCACTCTTCACTTGTGAAGGGACCCAACTCAACTTTCAGTATGAAAATTTTTAATGAAGTTGAAGGCCAGAATGCACTTCACTTCTTCAGGGCCCTGTTCAAAGCTCATCCAATGGCTGAACCAAATCTTGTGGTCCAAATTTCTCTCTCATCACAAGTTCTGGACCGTCGATTCATTTGACACCTCATCCAAAGGTCCAAACTACATCTGGGCATTGAACCATGCTCCTATAGTCGCTATGGTCTTCGAGACACTACACTGACTACTGCGTTGGGCGTGCGAACAGCCCGCGACCTCCCTGCCTGCGGCCGCGCCTCTCCTCTCTGAAAAATGTCAGATCAAACTCGCCTGTGGATCGTTTTGAGCACGATCTGAGGCCTGGAGCAAGGTCGCCCTACTGAATTCAAGACTGTAGAGTGTTCACTCAGGAAATTCTGTGGAGAAACGGTGATTTTAGCTCAACTTGACAAAGTGGCTTTTTTCACCTTTTAACCGCAAATTTGCTAGGTTAACTGTAAGGAGACAAATCTCTGACATAAACCTCAGAATCTCTCCATGGCTGGTTGACAATGTGATTAGCTTCCTTCCTGTCCTTACGGCATCCAAAACGGTGCACAAACAGCGAAGAAATCACCAGTTATGTATAAAAACCGTAACCCCAAGCCCGGTTTCAATTTTCAGCTGGCTTCAAAATTGTCAAATTTTCACCAAATTTTTCCCTGTCTGATGCTATGCACAGGCTAATAATCCCTCTGCTGAGCTTAGCAAGCCTCTATAAATAAGAAACCGTGCACCAGTGCTTCTCTTTCCGTCTTCAACCCGCCGTAAACCCCGAACTCTCAGAAGACAGTTCTCCCGAAACTCTCTTCAATGACGATGCTGTACTCTGTGTACACTCCCTGTACGGCTCTGATACCAACTTAGAATTTGCTTTGCACAGGAACATAGATCATGCCACACAGTAACACAGACAGAAAACACTCTCCACAGCAAGCTCACATAGCAACTGTATTTCTCAAAATGAAATTACACTGTACATATAGTTGTTCACTCAGGCAACCCATGCATGACCTAGGTTGCCGTTGGCGGGACGCGTGTCCCGTCGACTTGCCTCGTGGCGAGGCCAACTGATCCTTATCCACGGATAGGACCCACAGTACAGTAACACAGTGATTCTAACTTTAATTCTAACTCCAAGTACTCAATCACCTGCTGGTTTTTGAGCCCACGTTGACGTACATCAACAATGGCTTGTGGTTCAGAAGGTACAGAGGTTGACACATCCTCTAATTGAACTAGCTCTTCTTATTGAATCAAACCATCCTTCACACCAAGTCGTTCCTTTAAGCGGCTTATGTGGAAGACTGGATGGTCTTTGATATTTTTGTAACCCTACTTTTAGGGTTTCGACTATCCATTTCATAAAATTTCGAAATTAATGAAATTTAACTTATAGTTTGCCAAGACGAATCGATCAGACCTGTTACGGTTTTCAGTTGCTTTGATACCAAGTTGTTACAATCACACTAACTAGAAACTGACATGTTCCGCCTAATGTAGTATGTACTGTGTGATGGATGTTTGATGATGGGTCATGGATGAATTATAAATTACAATATCAAATAAAATTTGGAACATGGAATCTACTATCTAGTTTGTGAAGTTTGAATTCTGTCTATTCAACACTGTCACATGCACTTGTGACTTTGAACAAAAATATGGTTTCAGGCTTCAGCTTTTTACAAGCAACAATGAAGTGTATGTATTCAATAGCAATCTAATATCTATAAGATTGTAGAAACATTGTAGACATTATGTTTTAGCATTATATTTATAAAATTTTGCAAAAATATTTCTTGTCGATTCTTTCCAAATATCCCTAGTTTTGAACCACGATTCATGTTGATTCATCCAATTCTGAAAAGGTCGATGTTGAACAAGGTGGAAACACTAATAAAAAATCCTCAAACAACTAACATTTGGCTTTTCATCAAATAACAATTCAAATGGTGTTTTTCCATCAATGGCAAACATTAGACACTACATTACACAAGTAGTTTGCACAATATATTGCCTCTCCCCAAAAGGACTTAGGAAGGAGGCATCCAACATTAATGCCTTTGCACATTCGCGTAGAATATCATTCTTCCTCTCAACAATTTCATTTTGCCGAGGTGTGTTAGGATATAAGATTGCTTCTAAAACAGTAGGTAAGCCACTTGCTTGGTTGCCAAATTGGCACGTGCTCCTAGAAATTAGGGCCTTAGTTTTGTCCATTTGTGAAGCCCCAAATAAGTACAAGGGAAATGTTAACCTTAGCTTTCAATGAGACTCATACATCTCAAATTACAAGCAACATGGGATGGGGCACTTGGCCATCCATCATAAGGTGCCATGTGGCATACAAGCAGCTAGCTAGATTTTATGCATTTTCTTGCTAGTGGTCAGCGAGGAATGGATGAAGCACATGCTTAGCAAAAGCTCTATAGGGAGGGACGTTCATGATGTGGTCCTTGGCAAAGATGGGGGTTACTTTTGGGACAAGGCTGAGGTAATTATGGGGCTTACAAAATTAGTATCGAAATGTGTATTTTGCCAATAGAGATGGAGGCACCATGGGATTGACATTTGAGAAAACTCGAAGTGGAAGCATAAGGCAATGGAAGAAGTATGTCATAGTAGGTGGTTGATGTTGTACTTAGATTTGCATGCAGTTGGCATGATTTTGTGTCTTTATTTTTTGGCAAGGGTCAAGAAGAGAAATATTGAACATTCCCAAGGACTTATGGACTGCACTGGCATGTATAGCAAGGGAGATATGGACCTTGAATAAGTTGCTTGCACATTCGAGTTTGTATCGAAATAGAGTAGGGCCAATGTTTTCCAATGCGGTGGTGGCTTGCAGGCCTGAAATGATTGCAGCACCTGTAACTTGGTGAGAGACATTCGGTTCTACTACACCGGTACTGCAAAAGATGATCTTGAGAGTAGTAAGTCAAGGAAGCAACACATCCCCTTGTGAAAAAAGGTGGAGCACTTATTCCAAGATTCACACGAAGAAAAGGATTAAAGTGAAGCCGACAACAACAGAGAAGCTGGTCTACATTTATTGCAATCTCTGTTTATTGAGCAAAATAAAGGAAAACAGTATATAGCTCAATGAAGTGCAATTGGAAGAAGCTTTGAGGGAATTCAATGAAGACGGACTAGTGAACGTTGAAGAGACAGAAATGCTCAACGGCAATATCCCAAATGCTCTTTTAGATACTCAAGATGGAACAAATGCTCGTTTATTAGCTGCTCATCATGAGGTTGGAGAAACTTGCAAAACAATCCATGAAGTCATTGATGCCAATGATGAAGATCCACGAAGCTTTGAGGAAATTGATTTTGTACTTGAATTTGGAGAATATACATCTCTTGATACCCTCTTATAAGCTTTTATGGCTTGTCCCATTGATAAGTCAATAAAATTTTCTTGTCAATGATGAGGTTCAAACTTTCAAATTATTGCTACACAATCTTTGATTTGAATTGTCTACCATCTGAAATCTGAATGTGTAATTTTGATGGTTATGTTTCAGGTTCCTATTTCATTTATGTTCAATTGCCCAATTTATAAGTAGCATGGATAACATTTTAGGTTGTTTTGCCTTTCTTATAATATATTTATTTTGAAAAACCATATGTTTTGTGACTTACGGGTATGACAAAATTGTTAAAATACTTGTATGGATGATGTACGGGGAGGCACCATTGTTATGCATAATCTTTTATTGGACAATTTCATGTGCTAGGTAAAACCTTATCTGACCCAAAGGAACTGTCACAATCTTAACATATTCTTTGTTTTTTTAAACACAAATTAGCGATCTTCTTGATGCTTGAGATTTGGGAATTTGATCATGGTGATGGCACCGACACAAACCAGGTAATATTGGATTTTAGCAAGTGTGGTTACTCCATCGCCATTATACAAGTATGGCTGAAAACGATCAAGACTTCCTTTTGGTTGGTTTTAATGCTTTGGATAGTTACTCCCATGTGGAAGAAGTTGCCATTGACAGCCTCCTTAGTTACAGTTCTTACAGAACAGAATTAGCTATAAGTGCTCTGTGATCTGGTATCTTAAGTAGAGCATAAGTTTCTAAGTATATCTGTTATTGCTGCATTTGCTAGAGAGTGTATTTAAAAAGGTTCTTTTTGCTTTCCCAGGTTGTTGGCAATGCAACAACATTGTTACAGTCAGAGGATTGGGCTGCACTTATTGCTGATTCAAAAGCAAGAGGATGTTTTGTGCCTTTCGAGACATCCGTTGCAAGAGGTCTTCTTCCTGCTCCTTTTCCTGGACCAAACCACACGAGAGGCATAGGTCTTCCTCAAATTCCAAGGCAGAGAGGTGCATTTATCAGAAATATGCATGCAGGTGTTCAGTTGCAACAAAGGGGTAAAGATTGTACACAGGGTCCAAGTAGCAAAATTGAATTCTATGGAAATTCCAGGCAGAAAGTTTGGGGATCTGGAGGTGTTGGACAGCATCTCAATGGTCCCTTGAACCATCAGCAACATAGATTAGATCATGATAAAGAGGCTGACAACAGACAAGGTTCTAAGTGAGATACTTGGGGTGTATATGAAGGAGCAAGCTTGGTTTGTAAATACTCTCTCAAAGAGCCATTTGATCACAATAGAAGTTAATTTTTGCTATTTTGTGAATCAAAGAAAGAATAATGTTGTCTGAGCATGCAGTCCTGCCTTTCCTGTGGCACAACACCTTCCCTTTTGTGGCTTGAGACTACTGTACATGGTTCTTGGGAACCTTGAACTATGACACAAAGGTTGACGTTGTGAATATGTTCCATATATTCTATTTTCAAAGAAATGTAGTCAGCAGAAATCTGAAGTAGTCTGTGGGGTCAGTTGAATCCTTTTTTCCAGCTTGCCTTTCTCTATTTGCTGGATCAGGCTTCTCTTCATCTTTTAAGTTGGTATGGAGAGGCTGTGGGCGAGAGGGTTGCTTTAGACAGGGTACATGCAGCTCATTGTCAAAGTCTCACAATTATTGGATTCATTGCAGAAATTAAGCATTTGAGGATCCACACAAATGCATGCCTAATGGCACTATTACAAGCATGTAGTGATTGAATTTCATTCTTGCACTCTGAATATATTGAAGGAGTTTTGACAGGAAGTATGTGCTTGACTTTTGCTTGCTTGAATGTGCAATATGGTAACTATGAAGGCATTATTTTGTTTGACAGGAGCAATGCGTAGTCCATCCTCAAAAACTTGTGGAATAGTAACTCCAAACACTCCTGTATCTTGTTATATCAAAAACCATGCGAAACTTTGAGACATAGCTCCTATGCAGTTCTTTGGAGAACCCGTGTCCAAGATTTTCTTGCCTACCCCTTGAATTGTCTGCACTATTTACATAAAGCCAAGACTACTGGTACATACTTAAGCTCAAAAGTTTTGTAACTTAAATTGTGAAAGTGAGCAAGTCCAGCACACTCTAGAAGTTAGTTAATTTAGCTGGGAGTTGGCGATGACATCACTGAAAGCTGTGTTTTTATGGCAAAAAACATCAGTCTACTAATCTATATCCAAGAGTTAAGCTAGCAACTCTGAGACAGTGACGTGCAGGGTGCCACTGACAATATTTCACTTTTTCTGATATTGTTCTTTACTTATAATTCACTGTTTTCTTCGACTCATATTAGGTGGCCATGTGTTACAAGAACTAGAAATAGGATGTATGTGCAAAGAAAATCACAAAGCAGATGGTTCCATTCTATTCTAATGTCCCAGGAGAGCTTTTTTTTGGAAAAGTTTTCAGCTTGACAAGATGACTGAGGTCGCAGTCTATATCCAAAAGTTGCGCTAGCAACTCTGAGACAGTGATGTGCAAGGTGCCACTGACAATACTTCACTTTTTCTGAGATTGTTCTTTATTTAAAATTTGCTGTTTTTGTTGACTCATATTAGGTGGCCACGTGTTACAAGAACTAGAAATAGTATGTATGTGCAAAGAGAATCACAAAGCAGATGGCCTTTCTATTCAAATGTCGCAGGAGAGCTCTTTTTTGGAAAATTTTCAGCTTGACTGATGTAAGCAAGATGGCTGAGGTCGCAGGAAGTCATTATGAAAGTCTTGATGGACCTCACGTGCAGGCCAGTTGATTTTATAGAAGTTGAGGGCAGAGAAATAGTTCCCTCTGTGATACAAAGGATTATTTTCATATTGCTAAATACGATCATTGTATGGATGATCTATTTGAAGTTTGAATAAGCTGCTAGCTTACCAGCCACTTAGTTTGGCCCTATAGGCCTGGTCTTATAAATGCTCGAATGCCTAGCAGTACAAATATCTTTCTTGGATGTTGCACAGTTGGAACATTTGATCACATTCAATGTTTCAAAGAGTCGTTTTTTAATTCTGCTGAGAATAGGTTCATCTTCAGAATTTTTCTGTAATTAGGGGTGTCCATTTATAGATAGTCGAAGGTTTTGTGATCCTTGTATGAGCATCGGTTGGTGATGCATATGTTTGTTGTGTTGGCATTGAGATCTTCTAGAAAAATCTCAGTGCACGTGCTTTCCTCTGTTTTGGTGACCAGACCTCTATTCTTGTTTGTTCTGTAATTTCACCAACAACATTCTATTTTGCATTGTTATATGTCTTTGTGATTTCTTCATTTGGCCAAGCTCATGTTCTTGTGCAAAAATCTGAAAATACCCTTGAAGTTGCCTATAGCAGGCTCTGGTTAATGGGAGGATCCTTATATATCTTAGTAATTTCTCTCTTTGGCCAAGTTCAAGTTTTGTTGCAAAAATCTGGAGATACCCTTGAATTTGCCTATACCAGTCTAGCTAATGGGCGGACACCCTCTGAGCTAACATCCGAACTTTAGGTTATCTTCTTTTAAAAACTCTGATACTATGGGAGGTCAATAAGATGTGTGTCATGGAAGGGCTCCCTTGCTTCGACTCCCAGTAAGCCATTCCATGTCTCTGAAAAATGTGAACCTACCTGAGTGCCTGTGGCTCTCTACTTGCGGGATTCACAAACTAGACCAAGGTACAATATTGTGTCAGAGCATACCAACTTGCACAATATCCATGTTTTGCCAAATACTGTTGTAGAAATATAAAGTATTGAGTGTGAAGTGATCAACAAAAAATGAAAGCTCTAGTTATAGTGGAGTAATCAGGAGCTCAACAAGAACAATGTGATTGTACTAAGTAGAGAGAGTATTTGCAAAGTATCATAAGTGAGAACATGGATACATGCAGTCTTGAGGTAAAGGACCAAGTAGATGATGTGGTATAATACGTGAGAATATGGATATATGTAGTCTTGAGGGCATGCCTTCTTAAATCATGTGAGAACGCTTGGATCATATCTTTGTTGTTGCATATATCATACTGTCCAAAACCATACAAAATAGTAGGAAATGCTAGTGAATTGATGCTACTCCCACAAAAGAAACAAAGCAATTGATTATCAAACTCTCAAACTAAACTTTGCTGTAAGGCTGGTAAATATTTTAAACAGGAGGAAGTGGATGAGGCTACATGGCCTTTTCTTGGTTGAGGCATATTCAAGTAGGTTTATTTTATAGAACATAAAAATACATAGATTTTTTGAGTGTCTCCTCCACAAAAGGTAGTCTCCCTTTGTCTACAAAGGTTGCATAAATTACTAGTTCGTTGACAAGGGATTGTCCTTTTCTTCCTTATAGTTGCATTTGTTATCCCTGTCCTCTCTTCCGGTTATCTCGTCTGCTGATGGTATCAGACAAGGTGATCTCTTGGGTGGTGTTCCTTTTGCTTTGGCGCACTTTCAGGCATTGCGTGCTTCTTCTGTTGCTTTTCCTTCTTGTTTGTTTCCCTCTATTGCTGATGACATGCATATTGTGGGACTTGCTAATGGCGTCTTTCCGGCTTTCCTACATTTCTCTCAGCAACTTTTGGCTTTGGGCCTCACTGTCAACCCCTTTAAGTGCGTTGCTCGGTGTCCTTAGGGCCTCCTTCTTGAGCTCGCTTTACCTATAGGTTTCAATACTCTGGTTGATGGAATTTGAGCGCTTGGTATTCCTATAGGTTTCTCGGATTTTGTGGCTTTCTCTTTGCGGGACACTTTGGGCGCGCATCTTCCTCACGCTGATTTGCTACCAAAGCTTGGCAATGCTCAAGTTGCTCTAGGGATTCTCACTCAATGCTTCGCTCAACGGCCAAGTTATATTCTACGATGTGTTCCTCCCTCTCTTGATGTTTTGGCTTTGCTACAGGATTTCGATAATACTTTATCAGATATTTTGGGTCGTTTGATGGGTTCAAAATCCTTTCGTATTCCCAATGGTCAGTTCGTTAAGTGACAAGTCTCTCTTCCCGCTTCATCCGGAGGTGTTGGTCTTTCTTGCACAACTTCTATTGCTCCAACTATTTTTATGAGAAATTGGGCCCTTGTTGCCTCTGCACTTATCTCTCGGTTTTAGCAGGACAACAAGCCCATTCTTCTTGATTCAATAGCTCATTTGGAAACAGACGTTCTTCCTCCAACAACATCTTCGTGCGGCCAAGGATCTCATCCCTCCACCTGTGCGAGCTTCTTTGCCTCCCTTTGAGACTTTGCTTAGCCATCAACATGCTCATTCTCAAAAGTATCTTTTGGAGTACTTCCACTCACATGCTTTCACTCAGCTTCTCAGTGATTCACCTTCCGATGAGACTCGGGCTCGCCTTCTGTCTTGTGCAGGCTCGGGTGTTGATGCTTGGCTTGTTGTGTGCCCTGTTGTTCCACACTTGATATTTCTTCAGAGTTGTTTCTCACCGCTCTTCGGGTTAGGTTGGGTCTCCCTCATCCAGTGCTAGCAGGTTTGACAATATGTTCATGTGGTCACCCTGTTGATCCTATTGGCACTCATCTCATGCGTTGCCCTTCTGGCGGAGAGCGCACTGCGACTCATGATTCCATTCGTGACGTATTGGCATCTATTGCACATGAGTGCGGCTTTCATGTTGTCTGGGAGCAGACCCGCATCTTGTCTGTGTCTGATTCACAGTCACCTCGGTGTCGAAGTGATCTTGTTCTTTCACGCGAGGGGATTCGCACGCTTGGGGATGCTGTTGTTGCTGATCCTTTGCGGCCTGACCTCTTTCGCTGTGCTTCAACTACTCAAGGTGCCGCTGCTTCTCATGCAGCTCTAGACAAAGAGCGAGATTATTCACATCGCACTCCTGGAGAAGACTTTATTCCTTTTGCTTTGGAAACATATGGGTGCCTGCATAAGAAATTCGATGATTTTCTATCATCTTGTGCAGGTTTTGCAGCGAAACTCCAAGGACGTGGTGCCTCACCTTTATTTATCATTACGGCTTATTATCGTCAATGAGTTTCTATGACTTTACAACGCACTCAAGCACTTGCAATACTTCGATGTGCTGTAGTTGCAGGAACGGTTTTTTCACAGCTTCCTGCACTATCTAAACTTCCAACTGTCTTAACTAGCGACTTACACCAAGCAGTAGGCTGAAATGGCACCAACCCCTACACCCTCAAGAAGGCCACTTGATGTACTTGCCAATGGGTGTTGGCTAAATGGAAACGAAGGCTAGAAGGGCATGAAGATTAGCAAAGCCTCATTTTGAAGGGGGACACTTGAGATTTACTATAAAAGGAGACCACTATTTGTGTTAAAATATAGTTGGATAATAATGTGAGAGTGAGATGATGTTGATAGTTGGAGAGTTGAAAGTTGGTATGGTTGGATGTAGTAGTTGTTGATTGAGGGTGATAATTTTTTAGAGTTGGTTGTCATGTAGTCTTGCATCTTGGAATCTTGTAGATTGCTGTCTTGTTGTCTTGTGAAGGTAGATTTGTTTGGTTGTAGTTGCTAGTACTTGTGTGGGATGTGAGTCATAATAGGTTAGTTGCTATTTTGAGTTTTGGTTACTTGTTTGAGAGAGGTTTGTTATTGACTTGTGTAATGTGGGTTCTTGTTTTGGTGGTTTATGCTTCTTGGATGAAGGTTGCTTTACTAGTATGTTTCTATCTTGAATGAGTAGGCTTGAATGCTTGATTGCTTGGTGTGATTAATGGATTGTGGGTGTTTCTTACCTTGTTTGCATGAGCTGATTGATCGGTTGGAGATGTTAGGGTTTTACCAATAGCATGATTGGTTGATTGATGGCAAAAGGTTGAGTGATTTGGTTATTATCACAAGTTTGTATGTGTCATTCTCTAAATCTCATGTTGAGAGAATCTTCTAGAGTTGAGAATTTCAATTTATACAAGCATCATGCTTTATAGTTCATTCTTGAAACATTACCCAATGGGGTTGGCTCAACTGGTTAGCTTGGCATCTAAAGTTTCTTTGGTCCCAAGTTCAAGCCTCCCCTTGGAAACCAAGAAGCATTCTTGAAACATTGCACGAGTGAAAGATCTGTATGAGGTGTGTGAGGCATGAAAAATGTGTGATAAGTAGGGAGAGATTTTTAATTTCGTTAATTTTACTTTGGGAGTGTTATTATAGTTCCTTCATGGGAAGAAGAAATTTTGTTGTGAGGATGTGCTAGTGTCTTTGTGGGATGAATTCAACTTTGTTTGAGAGCTGAAAAACCTTCCTCAGTTGGGTAAAAGTGTGATGTTAATTTTCAGGAGACACAAGGATTGTAAGAAGAGAGCCATTGTAAGAAGAGAGCCATAGTTGACATTGCAACTGTACATCTGAAGTACAAGTACAATTGAATGCCAAATGCCATAATGGAGGCCCTATTTCATCGCTGCCTCAGTAGACATTTGTGAGCTACATATGAGGAGAGCCTCGTTTGGTCCTTTTCCAACTTGACTGCTGCTCAGTAGAGGCAACAAACAGTATGACTGCGGCACACAACAACTATTCGCTGCCCTGGCCTCTGCCTGGGTGCGATCCTGCTGCGGCCACCTAATCTTTCTAACTCTTTGTGGGCTGTTTCTAACTCTCTGTGGGCTGTAGAGCATAAGGAAGCTAAGCGAAGATCAAGACTAATCCTTTTGACAAAGAACAATCAGAGGAAGTCCAGCATGATATGCTAGAGCATTTCAAATGCTATACTCTGGATAATGTGGTTATCATGTTACCAAAAGCACATCGTGAACCTGAAGAACAAGTGCTAGAATTGAAAGATGTTTACGATGGCTCAGCTAGGACACAGCCTAAAGATACATAGTCTGCATGTAGGTGAAAGAGATTTTGAAACATGGTCCAAGAAGAATAAGATGAAAACTATTTAATAGTAGATGTTTTGATTAAGGTAGGGATTTTTGGATGTGGGTAATCAAAATCCTCCAACATAGCAATTTACTGGCAATCCACTGCTTGGGATTGTTGATGTTGTCAATCCCAGACACCCATTTCTTGGCATGCACATGCTTCTCTTGTTGGTAATAAATGGAACTCCAGCAGATAGGAGAATGCATCACGATTCATAGCAAAAGCTCCTGTACTTTCTTTCACACAGATTAATGAAGAGGTAGTTGATCTTCGTTTTGTATCTAGTTCTTGATTGAGTTATCAGAGCTCTTGCTTCTTGCATTTTGCCATGAAATGGATATTACGTAGTTAATGGTACTCAATAGATTGCAAAGCTCTCTTTCCCTCTCTCCCTGCGCTCCAGTTTGCAAAAACAAAACAAAAAAGTTGCTGAGTCTGCTGATTGTGCCAAATAAAGTAGATGACTAACCAAGTGCATTGTCTAAGTACCGCCCCCTTGGCTTCTAAATCCATGTCCCACAGCAAACCTATGAAGTGCTCAGTCCCCAGCCAATCGCTTTGATCTCCTCGCTACTTAATCAATGAGCATTGTTATCCAACTTTTGTATTCCTGCTTGGCTATTGTTAATCAGTTCTAAGTTCTATTCTCTGCCTGCACTTGCTGCTATCGACGCCCTATAGGAAAGGAAAGAGACATTTGCTTGTTGATCCAACCCAAAAATTGAGAAGTATGAAGAAATGTGACTCCAACAAGAAAGAAACTTCCTGTTTTTATTAATAAAAGATGGGAAAACCCATCAGAGTACAAAGGAATGCATGTTGAAAGCGTAAAGGCCATAAGGCGAATTGAGATACTGTACAACTATAACAAAGCAACAATCTCACAGAGTATCCCGTTCCAAAACTAGCCAAAGTGCCACTTTTGTCAAAAGCTAGAGGAGGTATCTACCAAACTTTTCTAGCCTCCAAGATCTTCTTGCATTTATTATCCAAAAGGTGGTTGAAGACTCTTGCCAACCTCTCTCTCTCTCTCTTGTTAGGTGTCTTCTATTTCCCTTGGTCTTTCATTTCCTTGGCCTTTTATTTGATTTTTCCTTGTAGCATGCACGGCCGGACTTTTGGCTTCTGGTTTTTGGCTCTTCGGGAGTTCGACTTGGTTCATGTATTTTGCCCATTTCCCGGAACTTTTCCAATTTTTTCCTGTTAGGCTTTTTGTAAATTTTCAATATTGCCCACAGTTTGGTGTTTGCTTGCTAAAATTTTTCTTTGACGGTTCTTTGACTGAAGTTGACTTTTTCGACGTTCATGACTAGGACTCCCACAACAGCACGGTTTCTCTGAAAATGCACTAGCCAACCATATATTAGTAAAAACCAACTCTGTACATGGTAGGATTTTAGCACGGCTATGCCGACTATTTTCACAACTGGCCAAAAAGTCGTAAAACATTATCACAAGCCATTTCTAAGGCCGCAAAGTGGAGGTCGCCAATGTTAGCCAAATTTTTGACATAAAAAATTGAGCTAATTTAGGACAAAAAGTGGTTGCGGAGTATTTGATGAGCACCAAACTACTACAAATTCTAGGAAAGTTAATGCAGAATATTGGACTAGAAGGGGGTCCCAGCCCGTAGCCCTTAAAGTGGCTAGACAACGAGTGGCCAGTGAGCAGCCGTTAGCCTGTGGCTATGTGAATGATTGGTGGGCCAGCCCATTGCTAATCCAAGAGCATATGCTATCACCAGTCCTTTATGTCCATGTCCTGTACAAGGGAATCAGAATTATTCCTGACGTGGATAGTCGGTCACTCCAGTTGTATGTGGTTATTAGTCATGCTACGTCATTCCGGACGTGGTCGTATTAAATAATTAATAATCATATGAGGGCCCAGACCTATAGTTGGACATAGGAGCACATCCATGGTGAAGACTGCTTCAATGCAAGAATAGGAGATCAATAGCTCAATTTAGGTTGCATGGGGATCCTAAAGAGAATATTCTCTCTCTTGAGAAGCATAGGTCTAGTGGAACTCGCCCATCCTCCTATTGTGAATTGTGATTCTTGAGCGAGTTCTTCCTCTCCTCTCTTGTGTTCTTCACTGTGGCTTGGGGGTGGATTGGTTAGGGTATTGACTAGCCTCTCCATATTGGTTGGGTGGTTCATGCTCCACAGGTGTCCTTTTGGTTTGCATGTGATTGGAATCCTGTAGATCTTCACTTGGTGGTTCTTATAGTGGTATCAGAGCTTGGATCACAGCTACCAGGAGGTGGAGCTTGAGGATCTTGGATTTTGCAGTTCTTTTGGTGTAGCTCTTTGCTTCTTCTTCCAGGTGTTGGAATTCAATTTCAAGTAGGTGGATTCTCAGATCCTTGGTGTACTTTTAGCCTAAAGATCATAATTGTGGATTTGTTCCATGAATTTTGAAGGAAATCATTGAATTTCTGATTAATTTAGTGAATTTTCACCTAGAATTGATGGTTTTTGCAAGGAAATGATTATAGGATCTGGTGTAGTACGTGTTTCAAATTGTACTAGCTGTTTTACAGTCATTAATTACAGAATTTAGTGATTGCACGTTGGTTGAAAAGTCAAAAGGTTGATTAGATAGTGATTTGGACCAAAAATTGGGGTTTTTGGACCACAAATGGGCTATGGAAACCATGTTTGACTTGAATTAAAACTTTTAGTGCTTGCATGCAATGGATTTATAGGGATTTGGATTTGAAGGCACGAATTTGTGGATTTCCCCCATGAATTTGGGTCAAAATTGGTCAAAAATCATGGTTTTTTGATGTTTTTTGGACTAATTTTGGGTAGATCTCAAAATTCTCAGTCAAGAATTGGTAGGACGTTTTTAGAGATGTAATGAAGCTGTCCCTAAGCTGTCATGAAGTTTGGTAGGGATTAGACACCATTAGGGGGCTCAAAACAAAATGGTGTATTTTTGATGATTTTTGAGCATGAATACCTCTCAATTGGGGGTTTGAACCTATTGGTTCTTGTTACAAGCTCAAAGATATGTTGGATTGCCTCTGATTTGAGCCATCATGCATCCAATTTGGATAGATGTGCATTAGACACAGCATATTGTAGTTTTGCTTGTTGAAGAAGGCCAAAAATGCATTTTTTGCATGATCTGAGCTTATGATTGCTTGCTGGACCTGTTAGAAGCTTCTATGCCTCTCTAATGAACCTTAGTAGAGTGCTTGTAACCTTTGATCCAAGGCTTTTTGGGCTGGGATGTGTTTTTTGATGATACCTCTCCACAAAAGTGCACCCTCCTACTTGTTTTTCCAGCATTTAATGATCGCACATGTGAAGCCAGGGATGCAGGGTGACATGGCAACTGCCTTGTAGACCCACTCTCCCTCCGTACTGTGCTTTACAGCGACCAATTTGGTGTCCTGTAGAGAAAGTTATGGCCGCCTGAAGTTTGGCAATTTCTGAACTAAAATTTGCAAAATTTTGGAATTGTTCTGATGCATGCATGCTTGTAAATCAGTATAGTGCTTTCCCTTTGATGGAAATGTATGGATAGACTGTATGCATGCCTAAATGCATGTTGCTTGTGTAACCAGTGATTTTGATCAATAGAATTCTTGCATGTGACTATTTTTGGCAATTCTAGATCAAAAAGTAGATTTCCTAGCAACTAGGCTATTTACGAAAAAATTTTACTTTTTTTGGAAAAGTCAGTACATGGCGAGTTAGTTCCATGCAGGATCTTTCGAAATTATATCGATTTGAGACAATGCCTGTGTTTTTGCAAAATTGAACTGATTAATCGATTTTCACAGTTGGTCCATTTCGAACAGATTTCGAAAATTCTAATTTTTTGTAAAAGTTAGTGGTTGGTCATAAAAAGTTGTTGTTGCTTAATTGTTCTGATATTGATATTGTGAAAGTTTGCTCAAACGAGTGAAAGACCTTGCTGAATGATATTAGCTAGTTATGAAGGTTTTGAACGTTTCACTTATTAGTTGATGATTGGATCTCGACTAATTTAAGCAAATTTTGCATGTCAGGAAATCAATATGGCAGACGATAATGCAAATGCAGCTCTCGATGGCCAGGTGCCAATGCCTACCTATATGCAAATTTGTCAGTCATTAAGCCAAGCGCTTAATGAGATAAACAACATGAACACTTTACGTGATCAACAAATGGAAGTACTGTTAAATCAAGTGAGAGCTTTGTCTACTCCGAATTTGGGCTTTCAGCCTGAACCATTTTCGGGGGAGAAAAAAGAGAAGAAGCCTGAAATTGTGGATGACTGGTTAACCAAGTGGACCGGTTATTTTAATCTACACAGAATTCTTGAGGAGAAAAAGATAGAGAGTGTTATTCTGTTTTTCCGTGGTAAAGCTTCGTCGTGGTGGCGTGATTTACAACCTAAACCTACAACATGGGACGAGTTTATGGAGGTGTTCAGAAAGTCGTTTGTGGTTGTGGACGACTCAGATTTTTACCAAGGATTTGTGAATTGCAAAATGGTTACTCAGAGTTTGGACTCGTACCTACAAGATTTTATGGATTTGTGGAATAAAGTCCCCTCATTTGATGCAAAACTGGCACTGTGGCAGTCTATCCTAGTTCTGCCTGCAGATTATCAGAATGAGTGTAAGCGTAACGTGCTTCAGACCTTTGATGATGTAGTTCGTGTTGCGAAAGCGTACGACTCCACGGTGGTGGCATCTAGGAAGCAGTTACAAGCTAATCCATCTGGATCATCCGGACCCAGCCAAAAAAAGGAAAGAAAAGAGTTCGTGGAAATAAGAATAAAAAATATTTTGACGAACTGGATCAAGCTGCATCTGAATTTAGACAAAAGAAAAAGTTGTCCCGAAAAAAGGCTAGAAGGACCAATGTTTGTTTCCATTGTGGTCAGCCTGGACACGTTATGAAATTCTGCCCAGAACGAAAGAAAGGTGCAGCTCTAGTGATTGAGATGCCAGGTAAAGAGAATCTTAAGCTGGAAATTAATAAAATTAATTGTGAGTGTGATTATTCTTTCAGTACTACTTCATTCTTGCCAAATGAATTATTTCGTTTGAAAGGCACTGTTAATGGACATGAAGTTAGTATTTTAGTGGACAATGGATTATCTCATAATTTCATTAAAACTGGTCTTGTGTAGAGACTCGGGCTCAAAACTAAAGCCAATAACCATAGATATCGTGTATATCTAGCTTCAGGAGTGGAGTTGGAGACGTGGGATGTGAAAGTTCCATGACTCCCTGTTTGAATTCAAGACTATAGAGAGTTTATTGATTTCCATGTTTTAGATTTAGCACGTACATATATTATTCTAGGATACGAGTGGTAATTTAATAAGCATCCTGAAATAGATTTTAAGAAGCATGTTCTCTCTTTTCAAGAAGGTAAAGAAATAGTTATATTGTTTGGAGACAATTTTGTACATCCATCTGGGATAAGTTCATTTGCTAATGTAATGGAGATTTTTGATTCACAGTATGAAGCTTATTCTTTATTTGCTAAGCCAATTTTGGATTTATCTGAAATGTATCTAAGTAGTTGTGAATTGTCAAAAATTCTTAACTCGATAGACTTAGATCAGGAGCAAATTGAGAAGAATAAATTACTGTCTGAATTCAAAGATGTATTTCCAGAAGAATTACCTCATGGATTATCGCCGTCCAGATCGGTAGATTGAGTTAATTTCAGGTAGTCACCCTATCTCTAGACAACCTTATCGGTTTTCTCAGAAAGAAAATGTAGAGATTACTAAGCAAATTGAAAATTACCTGAAGATGAGCCATATTCAGCCAAGTAAGTCACCTTGGGGCGCTCTTGTTCTTCTGAAAGCGAAGAAAGATGGAGGCTTCAAGATGTGTGTGGACTACAAAGGGTTGAATAAAGTAACTATTAAAAATAAATATCCTTTGCCTCGTATGGATGATCTGGTAGATCGATTAGGTGGAGCTAAATACTTCACAAAGATATATCTTAGAACTGGATATCATCAGATTAGGATTCATCCGGGTGACGTGTAGAAGACTAGTTTTCGAACAAGATTCGGTCACTATGAATTTCTCATGCTTCCTTTTGGGTTAACGAATGCACCAGCTACGTTCCAACAGATGATGAACGATCTTTTCCGTCCATATCTAGGGAGGTTTGTGGTTGTATTCTTAGATGATATTCGCATCTACAGTAGAACACTTAAGGAGCATTTGAGTCATCTTAAGACTGTCTTAGATATTCTCAGACGAGAGAAACTCTACGCTAAGGAATCTAAATGTGAGTTCTTTAAGCATGAGTTGTTGTACCTCGGTCATAAGATCACCTGTAGTGGGTTGGAAATTGACGAGAGTAAGGTCAAGACAGTGCCTGATTGGCCGATACCGAAGATGGTTAGAGAAGTTAAATCTTTTCTCGGTTTTATAGTTTTCTTTTGTAAGTCAATTGAGGATTATGCTAAAGTAGCAGCACCCTTAAATAATTTGACTACAGGCAGAGTTAATAAAAGGAAAAAGAGAGGTCAACCTAGCGAGCCTATTGAGTGGAATGATGAATTGAACCAATGCTTTGAGAAACTCAAGCAAATGGTTGCTTCAGCTCCTGTTTTACAGATCGCGAATCCTGATATACTTACGTCGTGCGAACTGACGCAAGTGATTCGACAATAGGGGCAGTTCTTCTACAGGGGGATAGGCTGATAGCGTTTGAAAGCAAGAAACTCACGGGGCCTCAGTTGCATTATACAACTCAAGAGAAAGAGTTATTTGCTGTGATACATGCACTTAAAAACCTGGAGGCATTACCTTTATGGTAGTCAGTTTATAGTGTATACAGATCACCAACCTCTAAAGTACTTTTGTAATCAGAACGATCTAAGGGGTCGTAAAGCTCGCTGGGCTAAGCTTATGCAAGAATTTGATCATGAGATCCGATATATCAAGGGCAGCTCTAACCAAGTTGTGGATGCACTTAGTCGGATTGGTGAATTAAATGAACTTTCTTCCACCCAGATTTCCATTGATCTATATCTTTCACTGAGAGGAAAATGTGAATCAGATTCTCATTTTGGTCCCATCTAGAAGATGATGGATACAGGAAAAAATGAAAATGGAATAGAGATTTACTCACAGGGGTTTCAGGTTCCTAGGAAAGATAAGAAGATAGTGGAACAGTTCTCTATCCAAGGTGGGTTACTATTTCGGAATGGAAAAATTTGTGTACCGGTGGATGATGAGTTAAAGAAGAAGATTCTTTATGAGTGTCATGACATTCCCTGTGCAGGTCATCCGGGTATATGCAAGACTTTGGACTTGGTCAGAAGAGAGTTTCATTGGCCATTTGTCGAGTCTTATGTGGTTAAGTGTAGACCTTGCCAATTAGCCAAAACTGAACACTTAAAGACTGGAGGGTTGCTACATCCCCTAGATATCCCTCAGAAACAATGGAAAAGTATATCTATGGATTTTGTGGTTGGACTTCCAAGGACCCAACCGCAAAATGATTATATTTAGGTTGTGGTGGATAGGTTGACAAAGTTAGCTACTTTTATACCAGTCAAGTCAACTGCTAAGGCTTCAGATTTAGCCCAGATCTTTGTGGAAAGATTATTTAGGCTTTATGGATTGCCAAGTGATATAGTTAGTGATAGAGATCCTAAGTTTACAAGTCACTTTTGGTCAGCTGTATTCCATAAGCTTGAAATCTCACTTAGTTTTAGTTCTTCTAATCATGCTGAATCAGATGGCCAGACTGAGAGCAAGCAATCTCAGTGGGAAGATTACATTCCTTTGATTGAGTTTGCTTATAACAGTAGAAAAATTTTGCTACTAATTATAGTCCGTTTATGCTGATGTACGGTTCTCAACCTAGATCTCCGGTAAATGTGGAGACAAAGTCTGTTAAGATCCAGAAAGTTGCAGATTTCTTGCATGATATGTGTGAAATGTTGCAGGTGGCCCGTGATTGTATCCGGAGTGCTCAGGATAGAGCTAAGCACTATGCCAATCTTAAGAGGTCTCCCAGAGATTTTAAAGTTGATGACTGGGTATATCTTAGAATACCTAAGGATTCTAAGACTATGAGTACAAGGAAGCATTATAAATTGTCTATGAGATATTGTGGACCGTTTCGGATTATAAAGGAAATTGGTTCTTTAGCTTACGAATTAGATCTTCAAAACAAGACTACAGCTCACCCAGTGTTTCATGTAAGCCGGTTGAAATTAAGTTTGCATGAAGGTGAAGTAGTTGGTTCAGAGGAAGATCTTACCCATTTGGAGGACTCATCAAGTGCTCCTTTAGAACCTGAAAAGGTACTCAGAACCAGAGATAAACAATTGAGAAATCGTTCTATCTCTGAGTGCTTGATCAGGTGGAAGGGACGAATTGAGGATGATGATTCATAGGAAATGGTCGAAAGCATAAAGAAGAATTTCCCTAGTTTTCATTTCTAGACATAGAAATGGTTTAAGGGGGGAAGAATGTTATGTCCATGTCTTGTACAAGGGAATCGAAATTATTCCTGACGTGGATAGCCGATCACTCCAGTTGTATGTGGTTATTAGATATGCTACGTCATTCCGGACATGGTCGTATTAAATAATTAATAATCATATGAGGGCCCAGACCTATAATTGGACATAGGAGCACATGCATGGTGAAGACTGCTTTAATGCAAGAATCGGAGATCAATAGCTCAATTTAGGTTGCATGAGGATCCTAAAGGGAATATTCTCTCTCTCTTGAGAAGAATAGGTCTAGTGAAAACTCGCCCATCCTCCTATTGTGAATTGTGATTCTTGAGCGAGTTCTTCCTCTCTTCTCTTGTGTTCTTCATTGTGGCTTGGGGGTGGATTGGTTGGGGTATTGACATGCCTCTCTATATTGGTTGGGTGGTTCATGCTCCACAGGTGTCCTTTTGATTTGCATGTGATTGGAATCCTGTAGATCTTCACTTGGTGGTTCTTATAAGTCCATTGTCGCCTCTCTACATAAAATATGTTGTCAATCATTTGAGCAGAGAAGTATAATTGTCAAGCTGAGTTACCCCTATGACCCATCTTTCAGATACATGTCAAACAAGTGTGACCTCACTTCTGACAACACGAAAAACATATACAAGTCAGTGCATTCCGGGGTTTTACTGCTTTTTCAGGTAGTTTAGCTATTTTTGCCCCATGCCTATTTTTAGCAGTTTTTTCTGCATCATCGGCATTGGTTGGTACTGCTAGTCTTAGAAAAAATTAGCTATTTCTGCAGTTTGTGCTTCTCATGCTCCGTCGGCTACATTCGACCTAACGGTTATTTCCGTCGGTCACTTTTTAAGCCCAAACGGTCATTTTTAGCCCTACTTGCACTTTAGCCTACTAGCACTTTAGCCCTACCTGCACTTTAGCCTACTAGCACTTTGGACCCTTGGAAGCATATGCTCAGGGATTATTCCATTTCTTCTAGTATAAAAGCCATATCTTGGCTCACTTTTGCTCTCACTTGTAGTTAGTACTTTTTGGAGAGTGTGGGGTCTGTCCACCTCTTCCTTAGCGCCACTGATGAGCTCTCACGAGCGAAACTAGTCTGGCTTTGCTATTGATCAGTACTTTCCCTTCATTTGTGTGCAAAAGTGTCTCTTCTCCCTATCTCCATATCTCTCTCTCTCTCTCTCTCTCTCTCTCTCTCTCTCTCTCTCTCTCTCTCTCTCTCTCTCTCTCTCTCTCTCTCTCTCTCTCTCTCTCTCTCTCTCTCTCTCTCTCTCCGCTTCCTCTCACTCGCTTTACATGTGATTAAGATTTGTTATGATCCGTCTCTCTTTAGTTTACTACTCTGATTCGTTCATTGTATCGTTTATCTTCTTCTCTACTGCTACATATTTCTCTTAGTTTAGGAATTAGGGTTTAGGGTTTAGGGTTTAGGGTTGAAGGGTTTAGGGTTTAGGGTTTAGGGTTTTAGGGTTTTAGGGTTTAGGTTTTAGGGTTTAGGGTTTAGGGTTAAGGGTTAAGGGTTTAGGGTTAAGGGTTAAGGGTTTAGGGTTTAGGGTTTAGGGTTTAGGGTTTAGGGTTTAGGGTTTAGGGTTTAGGGTTTAGGGTTTAGGGTTTAGGGTTTAGGGTTTAGGGTTAAGGGTTTAGGGTTTAGGGTTAAGGTTTAGGGTTAAGGGTTTAGGGTTAAGGGTTTAGGGTTAAGGGTTTAGGGTTTAGGGTATAGGGTTTAGGGTTTAGGGTTAAGGGTTTAGGGTTAAGGGTTTAGGGTTTAGGGTTTAGGGTTTAGGGTTTAGGGTTTAGGGTTTAGGATTTAGGGTTTAGGGTTTAGGGTTTAGGGTTTAGGGTTTAGGGTTTAGGGTTTAGGGTTTAGGGTTTAGGGTTTAGGGTTTAGGGTTTAGCAACTAAGAGAAATATGTAGCAGTAGAGAAGAAGATAAACGATACAATGAACGAATCAGAGTAGTAAACTAAAGAGAGACGGATCATAACAGATCTTAATCACATGTAAAGCGAGTGAGAGGAAGCGGAGAGAAAGAGAGAGAGAGAGAGAGAGAGAGAGAGAGAGAGAGAGAGAGAGAGAGAGAGAGAGAGAGAGAGAGAGAGAGAGAGAGAGAGAGAGAGAGAGAGAGAGAGAGAGAGAGAGATGGAGATAGAGAGAAGAGACACTTTTGCACACAAATGAAGGGAAAGTACTTATCAATAGCAAAGCCAGACTAGTTTCGCTCGTGAGAGCTCATCAGTGGCGCTAAGGAAGAGGTGGACAGACCCCACACTCTCCAAAAGTACTAACTACAAGTGAGAGCAAAAGTGAGCCAAGGTATGGCTTTTATACTAGAAGAAATGGAATAATCCCTGAGCATATGCTTCCAAGGGTCCAAAGTGCTAGTAGGCTAAAGTGCAGGTAGGGCTAAAGTGCTAGTAGGCTAAGGTGCAAGTAGGGCTAAAAATGACCGTTTGGGCTTAAAAAGTGACCGACGGAAATAACCGTTAGATCGAATGTAGCCGACGGAGCATGAGAAGCACAAACTGCAGAAATAGCTAATTTTTTCAAATTTTTCTAAGACTAGCAGTACCAACCAATGCCGATGATGCAGAAAAAACTGCTAAAAATAGGCATGGGGCAAAAATAGCTAAACTACCTGAAAAAGCAGTAAAACCCCGAGCAAATGCTTCAAGGGGTGAAGATTACAATGGAAAGAGTAAAACCCTGAGCAAATGCTTCGAAGGGTGAACAATACATAGTAAAACCTCGAGCCAATGCTCCGAGGGTGAGGAAGTACATCAGTGAAATCTACTGTGAACCAAGTAACCCTGTAAGTTACGAGCCCGGAGCCAACAGATGATAGGCCGTCCGAAAAGTGTCGATAACTGCGGATCTTTCAGGAATGCGTCCGAGAGTTTAGGGTTTAGGAATGCCCCAAGGTTTAGAGCCTGAGTAAAAGGAGAGTGCTCAAGCTTCAGCACCAGGGGGGCCCGCCGAACTCTAGGAGGACCAGGAAGACATGCATCGAGAAGAGTAGATCTATCACTGTATGAAGCAGCAGCAGCAAAGCAAAGCAGGATGAATGCTCTGGGATAGCCACGAGCACGCAAGCGCTGATAAAAGCTGTGTCGAAGAGCAAGAAACCCATCCAAGGTACTTTCTCTGAGAATATAACGCTGGAGCTCGCCAAGAATGAAAGCACGCTTCTGGTGACGCGGGTGGCAGGAAGACCAAGGTAAATACTGATACCTGTTAAGGCTCTTCTGATGACAACTGGAAGAAAGGATACCAGAAGAGCGAAAAGCAGCATCCTTCGAAAAACAAATGTCGAGGATATCTATACTGAAGTCCGAAATCTGCCAGTGTATATGAATGGAGTCCACCAAGGAATCATACCTAGAGAGCCAATGCTCAAGAGAAGTGCGAGAACCCTGCCAGATACCAAAACCATCGTCGATGAAGCGCCTGAAGTAGATAGGCCAGGAGGAAGGGGTCGAAGAAACTGCCAAATCATGCTCCAAACTGCAAAGGAAGAGACAAGCGTAGACAACTGCAAAGCTGGTACCCATAGCTGTACCTCTGACCTGAAGCCAAAAATCTGCATCAAACTGAATGTAGTTATGCTCAAGGACTAAAGAGGCAAGATTGAGAACAAGTCTTTCCAAAGGAACAGAGGAAAGCCTGCCAGCAATCATAGACTGAAGACGTCGAAGACCCTCCTGAGTAGGAATACTCGGATACAGAGATTCGATGTCAAATGAAAACAGCAGAATGTCCTGACTAAACTGCCTAGAAGATAAGTCTCTCAGAAGAGCACGAGAATCCACAAGGTGATTAGTCTCCGACAAAAGAATAGGAAGTAGCTGATAATGAAGCCATCTGGACGCATGCTCAAAAATGTAACCAATGCTAGAGCAAATAGGACGACCCACCAAAACGGGCTTATGAACCTTCGGAAGAAGATAAAATAAGCAGGCACGAAAACCAGTAGCAGGCACAAAAAGGATAAACTTAAGAGTAGCAGAGTCAATAGTGCCTAAAGCATGAGCAGGAACAACTAAAGATTCAAGTAAACTCCATAAGTAAGACCAAGGGATGTGCGGAACAGAGAGATAAACTGAGGTATCGTGAAGATGCCTATATGCTTCAGAAACATACCAAGATCTGGAGAGAATGGTAACCCCTAAATTCTTATCAGCAGGTTTAATGACAATAGACTCATCAGAACGAAGCGAGCGAAGAGCTAGCATAAGCCTACCATGAAGAAAAGGAGAAAAAGAGTTTCTGGAGACAGCAGAAAGGCGAGAAAGGATAATATCACGACCCATAGAAATAATACTCTCAAGTTCAGGGTTTAGGTCGAAATTACTCCAGGAAAGGTTAGGAATACGAAAAAGAGGAGTAGAATCCACACTGTTTCTAAAATGAAAAGACAAGCGTAAAGTACGAGCAAACGAATCAAAAGCAGAAAGAACAGAGTCATGAGAAGGAGGAGAGGGGTGAGGAATAAACCCGAGACCATAACTGAGAAGCTTCCTCTCATGGAAGGAAAGAGTGCGATGAGCCAGGTTATGAATAGCAGTATTGGTGATTCTGTGATCCACCTGGAACGTCGAGAACCTCCCAAAGAGAAAGACTGCATAGCCATGTCGATCCATCAAGGGCCACCAGAAGAGCTTCCGAGAACGGTGCCCTTCATGACTGGAGAACGGTTCCTTGGTGAAGCTGGATTTTGTCCCTTGCCACTGTACTGAAATCTCTGAGTGTTCTGCCTTTGATTTTCTTGCTTTCTTTGATTTCCTTGCCTTCTTTGATTTCCTTGTCTTCTTTGATTTGCCATTCGATTTTGATTTTGACCTTGCTCTTGCCTCGGAATTTGGTTTGACCAGGAAACTCTCTTTTGGGGAGAGGGTGTCTTGGTTTTGAGAGAACCAGGAAGAGGTAAAAGGGGGCCTAAGGTGCTCCGGGAAGATGAATGCAATGCAGCGGAAGGGGTGGGAGCAGTCCCATTCCTGCGAGGCCCGTTTCCCTGACGAGAAGGGCTAGGAGAAGGCTTGCGACGTGAAGAAGGAGGAGTCGTAGAGCGGCCTCGATTCTTAAGGATAGGAGTGGGAGAAGAGCTTTGGGGCTTGCCTAAAAGTCTGTTGATCTCCACTTTTAACTCTTTAAGAAGGTCTTGCTTGACAGAGAGGGTAGCTTTTTTAACGAGCTCGGAAACACCAACATCAGAGGGGATGGATTGTGCTTCAGTCATGGCTTCATCACGGGCAAGGTTTCTATCTTTCAAAGCATTCTCTTGAACAGCAGAAGAAATGGCAAAATCGGAATGGAGAGTATAGACAAAGAAATCCCAGGCGTTCATGGCATCTTGAAGGAGAGACTCAAGGGCCAAAGAAAAGGTGGAAGAGCCAAAATGAGAGAGTAAAGGGTCAACGGGAGGGCAAGACTTAGTTTTTACTTCCAAAAGACGAAGTCTGAGAGTTTCCGTGGCCGAATCCAAAATGCTTTTGATACTCAAAAGATCTTTTTCTTTTACCTCAAGGAGAGCAAGGTGAAGACCGTTGCGGAATTTTAGAGTCAAATCCCGAACTTTTGATTCTAAAGCCTCTTGATGAAAATCGGAACCCTGCAGCTTTGGGAAAGCAATGCGGCAAGAATGAGGCGTTTCACCGGCGACAAGTTGGCTCTTAAGCTTTTCAATGGAAGCATGAAGGCTGTGGTATTTACGGAAATCCCGCTTATAGGTGGCCATTGAATCTTTCAGAATGGATTGAATTGCAGAAGAAAAGGACGGAAGCTCCAATTCTTGAAGAAACTGGTTCTTAGGCAATTGCAGAGATGGCAAAGAAGCGGGATTGACAGCGGGATTGGAAGAAGATGGAGCGGAAAAAACTTGCGGCGAAGCAAAAAGAGAAGCGAGCTGCTGTAACAGAGAGGGGTTTTGTTGCAGTAGTTGCTGTAAAGCGGCAAGAGCGGCAGCGGACGGTGGTGGCGGTACGGTGGCAGCGAATGGCGACGGTACGGCGGCGTCGGGCTGCGGCAAACCAGCGGCTGTGGCAGCTATCATAAAGACACAAATAGGGTTAAGCAACTAAGAGAAATATGTAGCAGTAGAGAAGAAGATAAACGATACAATGAACGAATCAGAGTAGTAAACTAAAGAGAGACGGATCATAACAGATCTTAATCACATGTAAAGCGAGTGAGAGGAAGCGGAGAGAAAGAGAGAGAGAGAGAGAGAGAGAGAGAGAGAGAGAGAGAGAGAGAGAGAGAGAGAGAGAGAGAGAGAGAGAGAGAGATGGAGATAGAGAGAAGAGACACTTTTGCACACAAATGAAGGGAAAGTACTGATCAATAGCAAAGCCAGACTAGTTTCGCTCGTGAGAGCTCATCAGTGGCGCTAAGGAAGAGGTGGACAGACCCCACACTCTCCAAAAGTACTAACTACAAGTGAGAGCAAAAGTGAGCCAAGGTATGGCTTTTATACTAGAAGAAATGGAATAATCCCTGAGCATATGCTTCCAAGGGTCCAAAGTGCTAGTAGGCTAAAGTGCAGGTAGGGCTAAAGTGCTAGTAGGCTAAGGTGCAAGTAGGGCTAAAAATGACCGTTTGGGCTTAAAAAGTGACCGACGGAAATAACCGTTAGATCGAATGTAGCCGACGGAGCATGAGAAGCACAAACTGCAGAAATAGCTAATTTTTTCAAATTTTTCTAAGACTAGCAGTACCAACCAATGCCGATGATGCAGAAAAAACTGCTAAAAATAGGCATGGGGCAAAAATAGCTAAACTACCTGAAAAAGCAGTAAAACCCCGAGCTAATGCTTCAAGGGGTGAAGATTACAATGGAAAGAGTAAAACCCTGAGCAAATGCTTCGAAGGGTGAACAATACATAGTAAAACCTCGAGCCAATGCTCCGAGGGTGAGGAAGTACATCAGTGAAATCTACTGTGAACCAAGTAACCCTGTAAGTTACGAGCCCGGAGCCAACAGATGATAGGCCGTCCGAAAAGTGTCGATAACTGCGGATCTTTCAGGAATGCGTCCGAGAGTTTAGGGTTTAGGAATGCCCCAAGGTTTAGAGCCTGAGTAAAAGGAGAGTGCTCAAGCTTCAGCACCAGGGGGGCCCGCCGAACTCTAGGAGGACCAGGAAGACATGCATCGAGAAGAGTAGATCTATCACTGTATGAAGCAGCAGCAGCAAAGCAAAGCAGGATGAATGCTCTGGGATAGCCACGAGCACGCAAGCGCTGATAAAAGCTGTGTCGAAGAGCAAGAAACCCATCCAAGGTACTTTCTCTGAGAATATAACGCTGGAGCTCGCCAAGAATGAAAGCACGCTTCTGGTGACGCGGGTGGCAGGAAGACCAAGGTAAATACTGATACCTGTTAAGGCTCTTCTGATGACAACTGGAAGAAAGGATACCAGAAGAGCGAAAAGCAGCATCCTTCGAAAAACAAATGTCGAGGATATCTATACTGAAGTCCGAAATCTGCCAGTGTATATGAATGGAGTCCACCAAGGAATCATACCTAGAGAGCCAATGCTCAAGAGAAGTGCGAGAACCCTGCCAGATACCAAAACCATCGTCGATGAAGCGCCTGAAGTAGATAGGCCAGGAGGAAGGGGTCGAAGAAACTGCCAAATCATGCTCCAAACTGCAAAGGAAGAGACAAGCGTAGACAACTGCAAAGCTGGTACCCATAGCTGTACCTCTGACCTGAAGCCAAAAATCTGCATCAAACTGAATGTAGTTATGCTCAAGGACTAAAGAGGCAAGATTGAGAACAAGTCTTTCCAAAGGAACAGAGGAAAGCCTGCCAGCAATCATAGACTGAAGACGTCGAAGACCCTCCTGAGTAGGAATACTCGGATACAGAGATTCGATGTCAAATGAAAACAGCAGAATGTCCTGACTAAACTGCCTAGAAGATAAGTCTCTCAGAAGAGCACGAGAATCCACAAGGTGATTAGTCTCCGACAAAAGAATAGGAAGTAGCTGATAATGAAGCCATCTGGACGCATGCTCAAAAATGTAACCAATGCTAGAGCAAATAGGACGACCCACCAAAACGGGCTTATGAACCTTCGGAAGAAGATAAAATAAGCAGGCACGAAAACCAGTAGCAGGCACAAAAAGGATAAACTTAAGAGTAGCAGAGTCAATAGTGCCTAAAGCATGAGCAGGAACAACTAAAGATTCAAGTAAACTCCATAAGTAAGACCAAGGGATGTGCGGAACAGAGAGATAAACTGAGGTATCGTGAAGATGCCTATATGCTTCAGAAACATACCAAGATCTGGAGAGAATGGTAACCCCTAAATTCTTATCAGCAGGTTTAATGACAATAGACTCATCAGAACGAAGCGAGCGAAGAGCTAGCATAAGCCTACCATGAAGAAAAGGAGAAAAAGAGTTTCTGGAGACAGCAGAAAGGCGAGAAAGGATAATATCACGACCCATAGAAATAATACTCTCAAGTTCAGGGTTTAGGTCGAAATTACTCCAGGAAAGGTTAGGAATACGAAAAAGAGGAGTAGAATCCACACTGTTTCTAAAATGAAAAGACAAGCGTAAAGTACGAGCAAACGAATCAAAAGCAGAAAGAACAGAGTCATGAGAAGGAGGAGAGGGGTGAGGAATAAACCCGAGACCATAACTGAGAAGCTTCCTCTCATGGAAGGAAAGAGTGCGATGAGCCAGGTTATGAATAGCAGTATTGGTGATTCTGTGATCCACCTGGAACGTCGAGAACCTCCCAAAGAGAAAGACTGCATAGCCATGTCGATCCATCAAGGGCCACCAGAAGAGCTTCCGAGAACGGTGCCCTTCATGACTGGAGAACGGTTCCTTGGTGAAGCTGGATTTTGTCCCTTGCCACTGTACTGAAATCTCTGAGTGTTCTGCCTTTGATTTTCTTGCTTTCTTTGATTTCCTTGCCTTCTTTGATTTCCTTGTCTTCTTTGATTTGCCATTCGATTTTGATTTTGACCTTGCTCTTGCCTCGGAATTTGGTTTGACCAGGAAACTCTCTTTTGGGGAGAGGGTGTCTTGGTTTTGAGAGAACCAGGAAGAGGTAAAAGGGGGCCTAAGGTGCTCCGGGAAGATGAATGCAATGCAGCGGAAGGGGTGGGAGCAGTCCCATTCCTGCGAGGCCCGTTTCCCTGACGAGAAGGGCTAGGAGAAGGCTTGCGACGTGAAGAAGGAGGAGTCGTAGAGCGGCCTCGATTCTTAAGGATAGGAGTGGGAGAAGAGCTTTGGGGCTTGCCTAAAAGTCTGTTGATCTCCACTTTTAACTCTTTAAGAAGGTCTTGCTTGACAGAGAGGGTAGCTTTTTTAACGAGCTCGGAAACACCAACATCAGAGGGGATGGATTGTGCTTCAGTCATGGCTTCATCACGGGCAAGGTTTCTATCTTTCAAAGCATTCTCTTGAACAGCAGAAGAAATGGCAAAATCGGAATGGAGAGTATAGACAAAGAAATCCCAGGCGTTCATGGCATCTTGAAGGAGAGACTCAAGGGCCAAAGAAAAGGTGGAAGAGCCAAAATGAGAGAGTAAAGGGTCAACGGGAGGGCAAGACTTAGTTTTTACTTCCAAAAGACGAAGTCTGAGAGTTTCCGTGGCCGAATCCAAAATGCTTTTGATACTCAAAAGATCTTTTTCTTTTACCTCAAGGAGAGCAAGGTGAAGACCGTTGCGGAATTTTAGAGTCAAATCCCGAACTTTTGATTCTAAAGCCTCTTGATGAAAATCGGAACCCTGCAGCTTTGGGAAAGCAATGCGGCAAGAATGAGGCGTTTCACCGGCGACAAGTTGGCTCTTAAGCTTTTCAATGGAAGCATGAAGGCTGTGGTATTTACGGAAATCCCGCTTATAGGTGGCCATTGAATCTTTCAGAATGGATTGAATTGCAGAAGAAAAGGACGGAAGCTCCAATTCTTGAAGAAACTGGTTCTTAGGCAATTGCAGAGATGGCAAAGAAGCGGGATTGACAGCGGGATTGGAAGAAGATGGAGCGGAAAAAACTTGCGGCGAAGCAAAAAGAGAAGCGAGCTGCTGTAACAGAGAGGGGTTTTGTTGCAGTAGTTGCTGTAAAGCGGCAAGAGCGGCAGCGGACGGTGGTGGCGGTACGGTGGCAGCGAATGGCGACGGTACGGCGGCGTCGGGCTGCGGCAAACCAGCGGCTGTGGCAGCTATCATAAAGACACAAATAGGGTTAAGCAACTAAGAGAAATATGTAGCAGTAGAGAAGAAGATAAACGATACAATGAACGAATCAGAGTAGTAAACTAAAGAGAGACGGATCATAACAGATCTTAATCACATGTAAAGCGAGTGAGAGGAAGCGGAGAGAAAGAGAGAGAGAGAGAGAGAGAGAGAGAGAGAGAGAGAGAGAGAGAGAGAGAGAGAGAGAGAGAGAGAGAGAGAGAGAGAGAGAGAGAGAGAGAGAGATGGAGATAGAGAGAAGAGACACTTTTGCACACAAATGAAGGGAAAGTACTGATCAATAGCAAAGCCAGACTAGTTTCGCTCGTGAGAGCTCATCAGTGGCGCTAAGGAAGAGGTGGACAGACCCCACACTCTCCAAAAGTACTAACTACAAGTGAGAGCAAAAGTGAGCCAAGGTATGGCTTTTATACTAGAAGAAATGGAATAATCCCTGAGCATATGCTTCCAAGGGTCCAAAGTGCTAGTAGGCTAAAGTGCAGGTAGGGCTAAAGTGCTAGTAGGCTAAGGTGCAAGTAGGGCTAAAAATGACCGTTTGGGCTTAAAAAGTGACCGACGGAAATAACCGTTAGATCGAATGTAGCCGACGGAGCATGAGAAGCACAAACTGCAGAAATAGCTAATTTTTTCAAATTTTTCTAAGACTAGCAGTACCAACCAATGCCGATGATGCAGAAAAAACTGCTAAAAATAGGCATGGGGCAAAAATAGCTAAACTACCTGAAAAAGCAGTAAAACCCCGAGCTAATGCTTCAAGGGGTGAAGATTACAATGGAAAGAGTAAAACCCTGAGCAAATGCTTCGAAGGGTGAACAATACATAGTAAAACCTCGAGCCAATGCTCCGAGGGTGAGGAAGTACATCAGTGAAATCTACTGTGAACCAAGTAACCCTGTAAGTTACGAGCCCGGAGCCAACAGATGATAGGCCGTCCGAAAAGTGTCGATAACTGCGGATCTTTCAGGAATGCGTCCGAGAGTTTAGGGTTTAGGAATGCCCCAAGGTTTAGAGCCTGAGTAAAAGGAGAGTGCTCAAGCTTCAGCACCAGGGGGGCCCGCCGAACTCTAGGAGGACCAGGAAGACATGCATCGAGAAGAGTAGATCTATCACTGTATGAAGCAGCAGCAGCAAAGCAAAGCAGGATGAATGCTCTGGGATAGCCACGAGCACGCAAGCGCTGATAAAAGCTGTGTCGAAGAGCAAGAAACCCATCCAAGGTACTTTCTCTGAGAATATAACGCTGGAGCTCGCCAAGAATGAAAGCACGCTTCTGGTGACGCGGGTGGCAGGAAGACCAAGGTAAATACTGATACCTGTTAAGGCTCTTCTGATGACAACTGGAAGAAAGGATACCAGAAGAGCGAAAAGCAGCATCCTTCGAAAAACAAATGTCGAGGATATCTATACTGAAGTCCGAAATCTGCCAGTGTATATGAATGGAGTCCACCAAGGAATCATACCTAGAGAGCCAATGCTCAAGAGAAGTGCGAGAACCCTGCCAGATACCAAAACCATCGTCGATGAAGCGCCTGAAGTAGATAGGCCAGGAGGAAGGGGTCGAAGAAACTGCCAAATCATGCTCCAAACTGCAAAGGAAGAGACAAGCGTAGACAACTGCAAAGCTGGTACCCATAGCTGTACCTCTGACCTGAAGCCAAAAATCTGCATCAAACTGAATGTAGTTATGCTCAAGGACTAAAGAGGCAAGATTGAGGGTTTAGGGTTTAGGGTTTAGGGTTTAGGGTTTAGGGTTTAGGGTTAGGGTTTAGGGTTTAGGGTTTAGGGTTTAGGGTTTAGGGTTTAGGGTTTAGGGTTTAGGGTTTAGGGTTTAGGGTTTAGGGTTTAGGGTTTAGGGTTTAGGGTTTAGGGTTTAGGGTTTAGGGTTTAGGGTTTAGGGTTTAGGGTTTAGGGTTTAGGGTTTAGGGTTTAGGGTTTAGGGTTTAGGGTTTAGGGTTTAGGGTTTAGGGTTTAGGGTTTAGGGTTTAGGGTTTAGGGTTTAGGGTTTAGGGTTTAGGGTTTAGGGTTTAGGGTTTAGGGTTTAGGGTTTAGGGTTTAGGGTTTAGGGTTTAGGGTTTAGGGTTTAGGGTTTAGGGTTTAGGGTTTAGGGTTTAGGGTTTAGGGTTTAGGGTTTAGGGTTTAGGGTTTAGGGTTTAGGGTTTAGGGTTTAGGGTTTAGGGTTTAGGGTTTAGGTTTAGGGTTTAGGGTTTAGGGTTTAGGGTTTAGGGTTTAGGGTTTAGGGTTTAGGGTTTAGGGTTTAGGGTTTAGGGTTTAGGGTTTAGGGTTTAGGGTTTAGGGTTTAGGGTTTAGGGTTTAGGGTTTAGGGTTTAGGGTTTAGGGTTTAGGGTTTAGGGTTTAGGGTTTAGGGTTTAGGGTTTAGGGTTTAGGGTTTAGGGTTTAGGGTTTAGGTAGGTTTAGGGTTTAGGGTTTAGGGTTTAGGGTTTAGGGTTTAGGGTTTAGGGTTTAGGGTTTAGGGTTTAGGGTTTAGGGTTTAGGGTTTAGGGTTTAGGGTTTAGGGTTTAGGGTTTAGGGTTTAGGGTTTAGGGTTTGGTTTAGGGTTTAGGGTTTAGGGTTTAGGGTTTAGGGTTTAGGGTTTAGGGTTTAGGGTTTAGGGTTTAGGGTTTAGGGTTTAGGGTTTAGGGTTTAGGGTTTAGGGTTTAGGGTTTAGGGTTTAGGGTTTAGGGTTTAGGGTTTAGGGTTTAGGGTTTAGGGTTTAGGGTTTAGGGTTTAGGGTTTAGGGTTTAGGGTTTAGGGTTTAGGGTTTAGGGTTTAGGGTTTAGGGTTTAGGGTTTAGGTTTAGGGTTTAGGGTTTAGGGTTTAGGGTTTAGGGTTTAGGGTTTAGGGTTTAGGGTTTAGGGTTTAGGGTTAGGGTAGTTTAGGGTTTTAGGGTTTTAGGGTTTTAGGGTTTTTAGGGTTTTTAGGGTTTTAGGGTTTTAGGGTTTTAGGGTTGGGTTTAGGGTTTAGGGTTTAGGGTTTAGGGTTTAGGGTTTAGGGTTTAGGGTTTAGGGTTAAGCAACTAAGAGAAATATGTAGCAGTAGAGAAGAAGATAAACGATACAATGAACGAATCAGAGTAGTAAACTAAAGAGAGACGGATCATGACAGATCTTAATCACATGTAAAGCGAGTGAGAGGAAGCGGAGAGAGAGAGAGAGAGAGAGAGAGAGAGAGAGAGAGAGAGAGAGAGAGAGAGAGAGAGAGAGAGAGAGAGAGAGAGAGAGAGAGAGAGAGAGAGAGAGAGAGATATGGAGATAGAGAGAAGAGACACTTTTGCACACAAATGAAGAGAAAGTACTGATCAATAGCAAAGCCAGACTAGTTTCGCTCGTGAGAGCTCATCAGTGGCGCTAAGGAAGAGGTGGACAGACCCCACACTCTCCAAAAGTACTAACTACAAGTGAGAGCAAAAGTGAGCCAAGGTATGGCTTTTATACTAGAAGAAATGGAATAATCCCTGAGCATATGCTTCCAAGGGTCCAAAGTGCTAGTAGGCTAAAGTGCAGGTAGGGCTAAAGTGCTAGTAGGCTAAAGTGCAAGTAGGGCTAAAAATGACCGTTTGGGCTTAAAAAGTGACCGACGGAAATAACCGTTAGGTCGAATGTAGCCGACGGAGCATGAGAAGCACAAACTGCAGAAATAGCTAATTTTTTCAAATTTTTTCTAAGACTAGCAGTACCAACCAATGCCGATGATGCAGAAAAAACTGCTAAAAATAGGCATGGGGCAAAAATAGCTAAACTACCTGAAAAAGCAGTAAAACCCCGAGCTAATGCTTCAAGGGGTGAAGATTACAATGAAAAGAGTAAAACCCTGAGCAAATGCTTCGAAGGGTGAACAATACATAGTAAAACCTCGAGCCAATGCTCCGAGGGTGAGGAAGTACATCAGTGAAATCTACTGTGAACCAAGTAACCCTGTAAGTTACGAGCCCGGAGCCAACAGATGATAGGCCGTCCGAAAAGTGTCGATAACTGCGGATCTTTCAGGAATGCGTCCGAGAGTTTAGGGTTTAGGAATGCCCCAAGGTTTAGAGCCTGAGTAAAAGGAGAGTGCTCAAGCTTCAGCACCAGGGGGGCCCGCCGAACTCTAGGAGGACCAGGAAGACATGCATCGAGAAGAGTAGATCTATCACTGTATGAAGCAGCAGCAGCAAAGCAAAGCAGGATGAATGCTCTGGGATAGCCACGAGCACGCAAGCGCTGATAAAAGCTGTGTCGAAGAGCAAGAAACCCATCCAAGGTACTTTCTCTGAGAATATAACGCTGAAGCTCGCCAAGAATGAAAGCACGCTTCTGGTGACGCGGGTGGCAGGAAGACCAAGGTAAATACTGATACCTGTTAAGGCTCTTCTGATGACAACTGGAAGAAAGGATACCAGAAGAGCGAAAAGCAGCATCCTTCGAAAAACAAATGTCGAGGATATCTATACTGAAGTCCGAGATCTGCCAGTGTATATGAATGGAGTCCACCAAGGAATCATACCTAGAGAGCCAATGCTCAAGAGAAGTGCGAGAACCCTGCCAGATACCAAAACCATCGTCGATGAAGCGCCTGAAGTAGATAGGCCAGGAGGAAGGGGTCGAAGAAACTGCCAAATCATGCTCCAAACTGCAAAGGAAGAGACAAGCGTAGACAACTGCAAAGCTGGTACCCATAGCTGTACCTCTGACCTGAAGCCAAAAATCTGCATCAAACTGAATGTAGTTATGCTCAAGGACTAAAGAGGCAAGATTGAGAACAAGTCTTTCCAAAGGAACAGAGGAAAGCCTGCCAGCAATCATAGACTGAAGACGTCGAAGACCCTCCTGAGTAGGAATACTCGGATACAGAGATTCGATGTCAAATGAAAACAGCAGAATGTCCTGACTAAACTGCCTAGAAGATAAGTCTCTCAGAAGAGCACGAGAATCCACAAGGTGATTAGTCTCCGACAAAAGAATAGGAAGTAGCTGATAATGAAGCCATCTGGACGCATGCTCAAAAATGTAACCAATGCTAGAGCAAATAGGACGACCCACCAAAACGGGCTTATGAACCTTCGGAAGAAGATAAAATAAGCAGGCACGAAAACCAGTAGCAGGCACAAAAAGGATAAACTTAAGAGTAGCAGAATCAATAGTGCCTAAAGCATGAGCAGGAACAACTAAAGATTCAAGTAAACTCCATAAGTAAGACCAAGGGATGTGCGGAACAGAGAGATAAACTGAGGTATCGTGAAGATGCCTATATGCTTCAGAAACATACCAAGATCTGGAGAGAATGGTAACCCCTAAATTCTTATCAGCAGGTTTAATGACAATAGACTCATCAGAACGAAGCGAGCGAAGAGCTAGCATAAGCCTACCATGAAGAAAAGGAGAAAAAGAGTTTCTGGAGACAGCAGAAAGGCGAGAAAGGATAATATCACGACCCATAGAAATAATACTCTCAAGTTCAGGGTTTAGGTCGAAATTACTCCAGGAAAGGTTAGGAATACGAAAAAGAGGAGTAGAATCCACACTGTTTCTAAAATGAAAAGACAAGCGTAAAGTACGAGCAAACGAATCAAAAGCAGAAAGAACAGAGTCATGAGAAGGAGGAGAGGGGTGAGGAATAAACCCGAGACCATAACTGAGAAGCTTCCTCTCATGGAAGGAAAGAGTGCGATGAGCCAGGTTATGAATAGCAGTATTGGTGATTCTGTGATCCACCTGGAACGTCGAGAACCTCCCAAAGAGAAAGACTGTATAGCCATGTCGATCCATCAAGGGCCACCAGAAGAGCTTCCGAGAACGGTGCCCTTCATGACTGGAGAACGGTTCCTTGGTGAAGCTGGATTTTGTCCCTTGCCACTGTACTGAAATCTCTGAGTGTTCTGCCTTTGATTTTCTTGCTTTCTTTGATTTCCTTGCCTTCTTTGATTTCCTTGTCTTCTTTGATTTGCCATTCGATTTTGATTTTGACCTTGCTCTTGCCTCGGAATTTGGTTTGACCAGGAAACTCTCTTTTGGGGAGAGGGTGTCTTGGTTTTGAGAGAACCAGGAAGAGGTAAAAGGGGGCCTAAGGTGCTCCGGGAAGATGAATGCAATGCAGCGGAAGGGGTGGGAGCAGTCCCATTCCTGCGAGGCCCGTTTCCCTGACGAGAAGGGCTAGGAGAAGGCTTGCGACGTGAAGAAGGAGGAGTCGTAGAGCGGCCTCGATTCTTAAGGATAGGAGTGGGAGAAGAGCTTTGGGGCTTGCCTAAAAGTCTGTTGATCTCCACTTTTAACTCTTTAAGAAGGTCTTGCTTGACAGAGAGGGTAGCTTTTTTAACGAGCTCAGAAACACCAACATCAGAGGGGATGGATTGTGCTTCAGTCATGGCTTCATCACGGGCAAGGTTTCTATCTTTCAAAGCATTCTCTTGAACAGCAGAAGAAATGGCAAAATCGGAATGGAGAGTATAGACAAAGAAATCCCAGGCATTCATGGCATCTTGAAGGAGAGACTCAAGGGCCAAAGAAAAGGTGGAAGAGCCAAAATGAGAGAGTAAAGGGTCAACGGGAGGGCAAGACTTAGTTTTTACTTCCAAAAGACGAAGTCTGAGAGTTTCCGTGGCCGAATCCAAAATGCTTTTGATACTCAAAAGATCTTTTTCTTTTACCTCAAGGAGAGCAAGGTGAAGACCGTTTCGGAATTTTAGAGTCAAATCCCGAACTTTTGATTCTAAAGCCTCTTGATGAAAATCGGAACCCTGCAGCTTTGGGAAAGCAATGCGGCAAGAATGAGGCGTTTCACCGGCGACAAGTTGGCTCTTAAGCTTTTCAATGGAAGCATGAAGGCTGTGGTATTTACGGAAATCCCGCTTATAGGAGGCCATTGAATCTTTCAGAATGGATTGAATTGCAGAAGAAAAGGACGGATGCTCCAATTCTTGAAGAAACTGGTTCTTAGGCAATTGCAGAGATGGCAAAGAAGCGGGATTGACAGCGGGATTGGAAGAAGATGGAGCGGAAAAAACTTGCGGCGAAGCAAAAAGAGGAGCGAGCTGCTGTAACAGAGAGGGGTTTTGTTGCAGTAGTTGCTGTAAAGCGGCAAGAGCGGCAGCTGACGGCGGTGGCGGTACGGTGGCAGCGAATGGCGACGGTACGGCGGCGTCGGGCTGCGGCAAACCAGCGGCTGTGGCAGCGAAGGCAGCGGAGGTGGCAGCGGGATCAGGGGCAGCCGCAGCAGCAGCAGCAGACTGCTGCGCAGCAGCAGTCTGTACGGACTGCTGTACGGACTGCTGCTGCGCAGCACTGAGAAAATGCTGCTGCGCAGCAGCTTGCAGCGCGGCGGCAGGCTGGAACGTGGCGGCAGCGAGCTGGAGCGAGGAGGAGGAGGCAGCGAGCTGGAGCGAGGAGGGGAAGCAGGCGGCAGCGGACTGCTGCGCAGCAGCAGAGGGCGGCGGAAGGACCTGCGCAGCAGCAAGAAGAAGCTGCGCAGGGTTTTGCAGGGGAGGCGCATCCTGAGCAGGCGGAAAGGCGGCGAAGGCGGCTTGATCCGGGGGCGGAGGAGCGATGAATCCCTGAAAAGAGGTGCTCAGAGCGGGCAGCGATGGCTGAGGATGATCAGAGGTAGAAGCAGCAGCAGCATTAGCCATTTCTTCCTCGGAAAGCAGCATACCGGCAGCACGAGCTTGAGCATACAAAATGATCTGTTGTTGTTGCCAGAAATCAGGAGCTTCTTCCATAGCTGAAGAGGGAGTTCTCGAACGCTTCCGGGGTCTCACAGAATCTTCTTCGCTAGCTATCATAAAGACACAAATAGGGTTAAGCAACTAAGAGAAATATGTAGCAGTAGAGAAGAAGATAAACGATACAATGAACGAATCAGAGTAGTAAACTAAAGAGAGACGGATCATGACAGATCTTAATCACATGTAAAGCGAGTGAGAGGAAGCGGAGAGAGAGAGAGAGAGAGAGAGAGAGAGAGAGAGAGAGAGAGAGAGAGAGAGAGAGAGAGAGAGAGAGAGAGAGAGAGAGAGAGAGAGAGAGAGAGAGATATGGAGATAGAGAGAAGAGACACTTTTGCACACAAATGAAGAGAAAGTACTGATCAATAGCAAAGCCAGACTAGTTTCGCTCGTGAGAGCTCATCAGTGGCGCTAAGGAAGAGGTGGACAGACCCCACACTCTCCAAAAGTACTAACTACAAGTGAGAGCAAAAGTGAGCCAAGGTATGGCTTTTATACTAGAAGAAATGGAATAATCCCTGAGCATATGCTTCCAAGGGTCCAAAGTGCTAGTAGGCTAAAGTGCAGGTAGGGCTAAAGTGCTAGTAGGCTAAAGTGCAAGTAGGGCTAAAAATGACCGTTTGGGCTTAAAAAGTGACCGACGGAAATAACCGTTAGGTCGAATGTAGCCGACGGAGCATGAGAAGCACAAACTGCAGAAATAGCTAATTTTTTCAAATTTTTTCTAAGACTAGCAGTACCAACCAATGCCGATGATGCAGAAAAAACTGCTAAAAATAGGCATGGGGCAAAAATAGCTAAACTACCTGAAAAAGCAGTAAAACCCCGAGCTAATGCTTCAAGGGGTGAAGATTACAATGAAAAGAGTAAAACCCTGAGCAAATGCTTCGAAGGGTGAACAATACATAGTAAAACCTCGAGCCAATGCTCCGAGGGTGAGGAAGTACATCAGTGAAATCTACTGTGAACCAAGTAACCCTGTAAGTTACGAGCCCGGAGCCAACAGATGATAGGCCGTCCGAAAAGTGTCGATAACTGCGGATCTTTCAGGAATGCGTCCGAGAGTTTAGGGTTTAGGAATGCCCCAAGGTTTAGAGCCTGAGTAAAAGGAGAGTGCTCAAGCTTCAGCACCAGGGGGGCCCGCCGAACTCTAGGAGGACCAGGAAGACATGCATCGAGAAGAGTAGATCTATCACTGTATGAAGCAGCAGCAGCAAAGCAAAGCAGGATGAATGCTCTGGGATAGCCACGAGCACGCAAGCGCTGATAAAAGCTGTGTCGAAGAGCAAGAAACCCATCCAAGGTACTTTCTCTGAGAATATAACGCTGAAGCTCGCCAAGAATGAAAGCACGCTTCTGGTGACGCGGGTGGCAGGAAGACCAAGGTAAATACTGATACCTGTTAAGGCTCTTCTGATGACAACTGGAAGAAAGGATACCAGAAGAGCGAAAAGCAGCATCCTTCGAAAAACAAATGTCGAGGATATCTATACTGAAGTCCGAGATCTGCCAGTGTATATGAATGGAGTCCACCAAGGAATCATACCTAGAGAGCCAATGCTCAAGAGAAGTGCGAGAACCCTGCCAGATACCAAAACCATCGTCGATGAAGCGCCTGAAGTAGATAGGCCAGGAGGAAGGGGTCGAAGAAACTGCCAAATCATGCTCCAAACTGCAAAGGAAGAGACAAGCGTAGACAACTGCAAAGCTGGTACCCATAGCTGTACCTCTGACCTGAAGCCAAAAATCTGCATCAAACTGAATGTAGTTATGCTCAAGGACTAAAGAGGCAAGATTGAGAACAAGTCTTTCCAAAGGAACAGAGGAAAGCCTGCCAGCAATCATAGACTGAAGACGTCGAAGACCCTCCTGAGTAGGAATACTCGGATACAGAGATTCGATGTCAAATGAAAACAGCAGAATGTCCTGACTAAACTGCCTAGAAGATAAGTCTCTCAGAAGAGCACGAGAATCCACAAGGTGATTAGTCTCCGACAAAAGAATAGGAAGTAGCTGATAATGAAGCCATCTGGACGCATGCTCAAAAATGTAACCAATGCTAGAGCAAATAGGACGACCCACCAAAACGGGCTTATGAACCTTCGGAAGAAGATAAAATAAGCAGGCACGAAAACCAGTAGCAGGCACAAAAAGGATAAACTTAAGAGTAGCAGAATCAATAGTGCCTAAAGCATGAGCAGGAACAACTAAAGATTCAAGTAAACTCCATAAGTAAGACCAAGGGATGTGCGGAACAGAGAGATAAACTGAGGTATCGTGAAGATGCCTATATGCTTCAGAAACATACCAAGATCTGGAGAGAATGGTAACCCCTAAATTCTTATCAGCAGGTTTAATGACAATAGACTCATCAGAACGAAGCGAGCGAAGAGCTAGCATAAGCCTACCATGAAGAAAAGGAGAAAAAGAGTTTCTGGAGACAGCAGAAAGGCGAGAAAGGATAATATCACGACCCATAGAAATAATACTCTCAAGTTCAGGGTTTAGGTCGAAATTACTCCAGGAAAGGTTAGGAATACGAAAAAGAGGAGTAGAATCCACACTGTTTCTAAAATGAAAAGACAAGCGTAAAGTACGAGCAAACGAATCAAAAGCAGAAAGAACAGAGTCATGAGAAGGAGGAGAGGGGTGAGGAATAAACCCGAGACCATAACTGAGAAGCTTCCTCTCATGGAAGGAAAGAGTGCGATGAGCCAGGTTATGAATAGCAGTATTGGTGATTCTGTGATCCACCTGGAACGTCGAGAACCTCCCAAAGAGAAAGACTGTATAGCCATGTCGATCCATCAAGGGCCACCAGAAGAGCTTCCGAGAACGGTGCCCTTCATGACTGGAGAACGGTTCCTTGGTGAAGCTGGATTTTGTCCCTTGCCACTGTACTGAAATCTCTGAGTGTTCTGCCTTTGATTTTCTTGCTTTCTTTGATTTCCTTGCCTTCTTTGATTTCCTTGTCTTCTTTGATTTGCCATTCGATTTTGATTTTGACCTTGCTCTTGCCTCGGAATTTGGTTTGACCAGGAAACTCTCTTTTGGGGAGAGGGTGTCTTGGTTTTGAGAGAACCAGGAAGAGGTAAAAGGGGGCCTAAGGTGCTCCGGGAAGATGAATGCAATGCAGCGGAAGGGGTGGGAGCAGTCCCATTCCTGCGAGGCCCGTTTCCCTGACGAGAAGGGCTAGGAGAAGGCTTGCGACGTGAAGAAGGAGGAGTCGTAGAGCGGCCTCGATTCTTAAGGATAGGAGTGGGAGAAGAGCTTTGGGGCTTGCCTAAAAGTCTGTTGATCTCCACTTTTAACTCTTTAAGAAGGTCTTGCTTGACAGAGAGGGTAGCTTTTTTAACGAGCTCAGAAACACCAACATCAGAGGGGATGGATTGTGCTTCAGTCATGGCTTCATCACGGGCAAGGTTTCTATCTTTCAAAGCATTCTCTTGAACAGCAGAAGAAATGGCAAAATCGGAATGGAGAGTATAGACAAAGAAATCCCAGGCATTCATGGCATCTTGAAGGAGAGACTCAAGGGCCAAAGAAAAGGTGGAAGAGCCAAAATGAGAGAGTAAAGGGTCAACGGGAGGGCAAGACTTAGTTTTTACTTCCAAAAGACGAAGTCTGAGAGTTTCCGTGGCCGAATCCAAAATGCTTTTGATACTCAAAAGATCTTTTTCTTTTACCTCAAGGAGAGCAAGGTGAAGACCGTTTCGGAATTTTAGAGTCAAATCCCGAACTTTTGATTCTAAAGCCTCTTGATGAAAATCGGAACCCTGCAGCTTTGGGAAAGCAATGCGGCAAGAATGAGGCGTTTCACCGGCGACAAGTTGGCTCTTAAGCTTTTCAATGGAAGCATGAAGGCTGTGGTATTTACGGAAATCCCGCTTATAGGAGGCCATTGAATCTTTCAGAATGGATTGAATTGCAGAAGAAAAGGACGGATGCTCCAATTCTTGAAGAAACTGGTTCTTAGGCAATTGCAGAGATGGCAAAGAAGCGGGATTGACAGCGGGATTGGAAGAAGATGGAGCGGAAAAAACTTGCGGCGAAGCAAAAAGAGGAGCGAGCTGCTGTAACAGAGAGGGGTTTTGTTGCAGTAGTTGCTGTAAAGCGGCAAGAGCGGCAGCTGACGGCGGTGGCGGTACGGTGGCAGCGAATGGCGACGGTACGGCGGCGTCGGGCTGCGGCAAACCAGCGGCTGTGGCAGCGAAGGCAGCGGAGGTGGCAGCGGGATCAGGGGCAGCCGCAGCAGCAGCAGCAGACTGCTGCGCAGCAGCAGTCTGTACGGACTGCTGTACGGACTGCTGCTGCGCAGCACTGAGAAAATGCTGCTGCGCAGCAGCTTGCAGCGCGGCGGCAGGCTGGAACGTGGCGGCAGCGAGCTGGAGCGAGGAGGAGGAGGCAGCGAGCTGGAGCGAGGAGGGGAAGCAGGCGGCAGCGGACTGCTGCGCAGCAGCAGAGGGCGGCGGAAGGACCTGCGCAGCAGCAAGAAGAAGCTGCGCAGGGTTTTGCAGGGGAGGCGCATCCTGAGCAGGCGGAAAGGCGGCGAAGGCGGCTTGATCCGGGGGCGGAGGAGCGATGAATCCCTGAAAAGAGGTGCTCAGAGCGGGCAGCGATGGCTGAGGATGATCAGAGGTAGAAGCAGCAGCAGCATTAGCCATTTCTTCCTCGGAAAGCAGCATACCGGCAGCACGAGCTTGAGCATACAAAATGATCTGTTGTTGTTGCCAGAAATCAGGAGCTTCTTCCATAGCTGAAGAGGGAGTTCTCGAACGCTTCCGGGGTCTCACAGAATCTTCTTCGCTAGCTATCATAAAGACACAAATAGGGTTAAGCAACTAAGAGAAATATGTAGCAGTAGAGAAGAAGATAAACGATACAATGAACGAATCAGAGTAGTAAACTAAAGAGAGACGGATCATGACAGATCTTAATCACATGTAAAGCGAGTGAGAGGAAGCGGAGAGAGAGAGAGAGAG
>MU834338.1:0-47755 GCA_029204225.1 Diphasiastrum complanatum | reverse complement strand
CACACACACACACACACACACACTCACGGTTCTCCCTCTCTCTTGCTCACGGTTCTCACGATGCTCTCTCTCTCTCTCTCTCTCTCTCTCTCTCTCTCTCTCTCTCTCTCTCTCTCTCTCTCTCTCTCTCTCTCTCTCTCTCGGATGCTCTCCCTCTCTCTCTCACTCACCGTGAGAACCGTTGAGAGAGAGGAACCGTTCCCACGGTTCTCATGGTTCCTCTCTCTCAATGGTGGATGCTATAACATCTGTATCAATGCTTCAACGATGCTCTCTCTCTCTCTCTCTCTCTCTCTCAATCACAGTTCTCATGGTTCCTCTATGTCTCTCACTCACGACTCCGAGAGAGAGAGAGAGAGAGAGAGAGAGAGAGAGAGAGAGAGAGAGAGAGAGAGAGAGAGAGAGAGAGAGAGAGAGAGAGAGAGAGAGAGAGAGAGAGAGAGAGAGAGAGAGAGAGAGAGAGAACATCGTCAGAACCGTGAGTGAGAGAGAGAGGAACCGTGAGAACCGTGAGTGAGAGAGAATTAACCCTACAATGCAATTTTAACCCTATTATGCCAAAAGAAGATGCCTAAATGCAAGCTAACATCCATCCATCAATCAAATACAGGTTGTAAAATGAAAATTTGGTGTAGATCCCCAGTAACGGTGCCAAAATTGTAGTAGGTATTTCCTATCCACTCTCAATCCTAGATCCAAGCATAGAAGCATCAAGGAGATGAAGATGGTTAACTAGTTGTCACACATAGATTTGTTCCCATGAGAGCAATTGCATAGTTCATAATCCAGCAAATGCATATGATTCATATCTAACACTAGCAATTAACACTACATCCATTAACACTAGATCCACAACAATGATATCCCAATGGCATCCGACAAAGTCCAGGATCCATTGCCTATAACTAGGTTATACTATTGTGCCGCGATGCTGGGTATCTTCGTTCATGGACAACGTCAAACTGGACGACGCGAATCAGTGTTTCTTTCCACACAAAACTAATTTCAACACAAAGCGCTTGGAATTCATGGAAAAAGTGCAATATCATCTAATAAAGGTCCCCGTTGAGAGGCCAACCAGAGCACAAAATCATAAATCTTGCGAGGTGTCATGGGACCGCCACCAGTTTTGGTGGGGATATTGTTGGAAGGTTTGCGGATATCAAGGCAACCCTAAATATAGTCAATAGGCGAGAGGGATTTGGCACCCTACGTGTGTAAGTCCAACCCGATGATCACATAGATAATTGATTAGTTAGAAGTTAATTAAAGGACTTTAAGCCTTTTTGCGAGACTTTTAATGTCGCAGGGCCTAATAGTCAAGTTAGTGAATAAAAAGGGTTCCCACCAAATTTCGAATTGGTTCCCTCCAATTTTTGAATTTCAAATACTAAGGGTAAAAACTGGCCAATAGGATTTGAGGCCAAAGCCCTAAAATCCACTATATATAGTGGTAGTTTCGAATTATTGTAGACACTTTCTCTTCATTTCATTACAAGTAGGTTGGGCCTCTTATGTAATGGATATGAAATGTCCTTGCTCTTCATCTTTCATCCTCTATCTCTCATGTTTCCTTTGTATTTGCTAATTGTTGGATTTGATGCTTGTTGGAGTTGATTGTTGTTATGCTTTGTGTGTGTGTGTGTGTGTGTGTGTGTGTGTGAGAGAGAGAGAGAGAGAGAGAGAGAGAGAGAGAGAGAGAGAGAGAGAGAGAGAGAGAGAGAGGGCTCCTTGCGGTCCAGCCCACTGCAAGGGATCGCAAGAAGGCTCCTTGCGATCTAGCCCACCGCAAGGAACCGCAAGAAGGCTCCTTGCGGTTTCTTGCAGTGGTTGGACTGTACGAAACCACAAGGAGCCTTCTAGTGGTTTCTTGCGTTCATAGCCCTCTTTGGCTTTAGCTGGCAATGAGATTGGACCTTGCTAATGCACCAGGCCCTAGCATTGGACTTGGTCCTCCTAGAAGTCCTACATTGTAGGAGGTAATTTTAGAGAGGTCTACATTTGCTAGCATGCCATGTGCTATGAAATTTTGCAAGAAAGATACGAAGAAAATCCCCACCATAGTGACGTTGTCTTTTGAATTCCTCATGATCATCGAATTGATCCATGGTCTCATACTGGTCTTCTGTTGCACGTTGCATCTGCTGTTGCTCATCCATGCTTCTCGTTTCATATCGATCTTCAGTAGCAAACTGAAATTGATCATGACCTTGGTAATCACCATCATTGGACCCTAGTTCATCGTCACCATCAAATTGTTCAACCCCATCAACTGTAGACCAATCTTCAACTACTGATTCGTCTTTATCTTCATTTTGTTATTCGTCATTGAAATTTTTGGAATAGTGGTCAAGTGGAGAAGCATTGTTGTAGTCCTGATATTGATCATCATTAGCAAAATCATCATCGCCTTGGTCATAATCTTCAATGTAATCTTCACCTTGATCCCAGTATTCCTCACATCATTGTTATAACTGTCTTTCCAGTATGATTAATTGTCATCCTCTTGCTCATAATCCCAATCCATTGGAATCGATGTGGAATAAGTGAATTTGAAATGATATGGAAATTAGATATAGCAAGGTGCAGTTAAGTAGTGACAATAGGCATGGGTTTTCAAATAGAGCAAATACAAATAATTTTTGAGTAAGATTTGTACGATGTCAACCTTATTGAGCATATGAGTTTTGCTTTTTACAACACTAAAATTCGAGTTCAAACGGATGAGATACGGTAATTCAAAGAATTCAAATATAAAATGGGAATCTAGGAACTTAGAAAAAGGGAGTATATATAGAAAATGAAAACTAACATAATGATTACGAAAGTATAGTTGGTTGCAAAGAATTAAGCTCCGCAATCTGATCACTTTTATTTTTGATTGTATAGAAATCTGACTTGAAACGGGAAAGATATGGAGAGACTCAAAAATTAAATTTGAGAATTGTTCTTGAAATCCATGAATCACTTGCCCTTAGAAAAAGAAGAACCGTTGAAATTCAAAATATGACGGTAAAAATTTTTTCTACTTCAATAAGCCATGTGCTCACCAAAAACCAAGGAATCTTAGAAACATTAAAACTTCAAAGAATATACGATGTGTGTGTGTGTGTGTGTGTGTGTGTGTGTGTGTATACGTCCGCGGCGTCGCGTGAGAGGGAATAAAAAATAATACTATTCTATTTTGGTTCTTGTGGCGCATGCAGACATAGGCGCTATGAGAGGAAGTGTATAAAGAAAAGAGGGAGCGCCATGGGCAGAGAGGGTAGAGGGCCTCGGGGCGCGGCCAAAGGAGGAGCGGGGGTGTGGAGAGAGGGAATGAGAGAATCACGAGAGAGAGAGAGAGAGAGAGAGAGAGAGAGAGAGAGAGAGAGAGAGAGAGAGAGAGAGAGAGAGAGAGAGAGGTTGCGTAGGAGATAGGGGTCTTGTTAGGTTTAGGGTTGAAGGATTTTTTTTATAAATGTTAATTTAGGCCTTAGGGTTAGGGTTGGGAAAGTTGGCCATAGTATTTCTTTGTTTTTTTTTGCAGTTCTCATTCCTACCCTAAATGGTGAGGGTAGGTTTAGGGCTGAAGGTAGGGTTGTTGAAATTGTCACTTCTTACTTGATGTAATATGGTTAATCTTGAGATCTAGATGCATATTGAGATCTCACGCATGTGGAGCCCATTCCCACATGTAAAAGGAATTAGAAAAAGTACTTGTATAGAGTTAGATTCATTTTAGATCAATCTACACAAGCGTGAACTTGACTTTTGACTAGAATCTAAGAAAAAGTCATTTTGGTCAATCTCCTTGTAATTAGCTTGCACTTCCATGTGAATGAGTAGATGCTCCCACATGTCAAGATGTTGTGTTCGCACGTGTGGATCTGGATGTACTAGATAAGATGTACATATTGTCTTAGATCCTATTTTATAGGGAAGATTCCCACTTTTTGTGGAGACTAGCATTTGGATTCTAGCTAGTAGGATAAGTCAACTTTGATCTATGAGCATATCTTGGGCTCTTTAAAAAGCATAAAATGTCATTGGATTTTTTTTTAAAATTTGAAAATTTTGAAGCCCATTCCAAACGCACGTCAAACTATCACGTGACAGTTTTTGATTGGTAAAAAAAAAAACCGAACTGCTGATTATGCTTTGTAAATGGCATGTGGAAAAGTCAAAGACTCCATTACGCAATGGAATGAACCAGGCACAGGCCATTCTGCTCGGTTCGGCTTTCTAAAAAAATTTAGGCTCGGCTCCTCCGGGCCTTGCCCAAATGTTTTTGGAAATCCTTACTGGCAGAATGGCCTGTGCTCGGCTCCTTCCATAATACGTAAAGGATAGTTGCTGCATTTTCTGCCCATATTTCAGACTGCTTAAAAAGCAGAATGGGCAACTCACCGTTTTCAAGGGTGATTATGTTTTGCAGATGCATACTTCATAATGGTCCTGTGAAAAAAGCTCAAATTCGAAAACTTTATGTTTTTCAAATGCAGATTCTACTGCATAATGGTCATGTGAAAAAGCAGCCACTATCCTTTACGCGATGGAATGAGTCGAGAAGATGACATTCTGCCCGATAAAGAATCATAGTCTCGGGCCTCACCTATGACTCTTTACCAGACAGAATGTCATCTGCCCGGCATAATACTTCAAAAAATTTAATTAGTTTAGTTAGCTTCTGTGAGGATAAAAAGGTTACAATATCAATTATCTTTCAGGCTAGAGAAACGGCAAAGGAAAACATTAGGCTATTCTCTGTTATGAATGCATCATTGATGGGCTAAGAATAAAGGCAACTCATCCTCATGCAACCTAGATAATGAATGAATTCACCAATGTTCTGAAAGCTGAACAAGATAACCAAGTTCAGAGAAGGCATAGGCCTACAATATCCAGTTTTACAGAATTTTAGATACCACCACCTTCCTGTCTGAAGGAGTAAAAAAAAAAAATGCAAAATATTGCACGCTATTGTCTTGACCCCAAGCTGGTGAAAATAGTGGTAACATAGGCAGTATACTGTGAATTCTTATTGTTTTACAAAACATATAGCTGAAGTTGAGATAATTCACAATGAGTTTTGTAGTGGTGATAAAAATATTAACTGCTGTCACTTTAGCTTGATAGTTGAAACCGAAATATACATTAAAAAATAATCATTGATATGCAAATCTATGAAAGTTAGAAATCCTGCTGAGTTTTGTAGATAAAATATCATCAAAAAGGTGTATCCTTTTTTTAAATGATGCAATTCTGCAAACCGTGGATGATAGCAGCTATTACTGAAAACAAAATGTAGTGAAGTCTGGTAATACTTTTGAAGAGATTTTATTGGAATAGAGGGTGTATGCACAAACCATAGGTCCCGCGGTACCAATTTTTTTTTTTTTTTTTACGAAAATAACACGGGAGAAAATTTTAAATTTCTTTTTTTTTAATTATGGTACCGCCCTGGTACCGCGGATCCCAGGGCGATACCGTACCGGCGGTACCACTGTACCATAACAGCGGTACCACAGGGCACTATGGCACAAACCATTACAAGCCTTTGGTTATGTATATCCAAGCAAATTTTGGAGCTGACTCTCCAAAAACGACATGATATTTACTCTTTGACTTTATTTGCGATAGCTTTAAAAATAGTTTGATGCTAAGTACCATATTTATTATGATGGAGTTTTCTCACCATCTGCTGATGAGGCTAAAGTTTCTACTTCAGCTGCAGATATGGTTGGTTAGCAAGAAATAATACCCCAGACTGTAAGAATGAGTATGTGTAATCTCCCCAGCATTGGAGCAATCACCGGGAGCTTGCTGCAATAGTTGGTGCCCAATAATCTGCACCATTTTCACTGGTCAATTGCGAAGTACAAGTAACAGGAACCAAACAAAGGCCTCTACTTTGAAGATCTTGCTGAGGTTCCTCCCCATCCTTGGCTTCTTCTGAAGCCCAATATATTGTGCCATACTCCTGAAATTCAATCATTTCCCATCATCTTCAGATGCATAATAACATAGCGAAAGCAAGGAATAACAAAGAAAGACCATTTTAGAAACCTTAATTGGTACAAGCATTTTCATAGACAAGTGAATGTTAGAAATGTCCGTGAGAAGTGAACTTTGTTCCCCTTACATGATTCTGAGATGTGGTGCTTTTCATATATGGCATACTCAGCACCTACAATTCAAAACGACAGAGACAAAAATCAAGACACCATAATGAGTAGCTGTGATCAATAAGTACAGTAATTCCTTCTACTCTTCAAGAAAATGGCCTTATCAAACAATCCGAATGACACGAATAATGAGAGTACAGAAAAGAAGGTTATCAATCTGACCTGAACCTGCTCATGCAAAAACTTGATGTAGCCAATAGCCTCTAGTAATACTGAAGCTGTATCAGTCTGCAAGATGATAATAGTTAGTGTAAATCACAAGCTCTAGATCCGTGTGCAATTAGTCATAAGTTCATCTAAGTTCACGGGAACTACTTTTGATGACATTGTCAATCTCATCATTGTACTGGTATTCCTTACAGAAGGTTTTCCGTTACAGTTCACATGTTTTTCTACTTTTAATGCCCATATCAACTGAAGAGATAGATGGGTCATTGTGAGTCAGGCACTTTATGAGGCCCAAACTTGTACTATTTCATGTGTTACATGATTCTTTTCTCTCATTTTTGTCAGACAAACGGAGCAAAATTAAGGAACTTTCTGTACTGATCTGAACAAGTCACCTTTCCAAAAGGAGAAACCAACTGCTGCAATGCACTAATTTTCTCCCCAAGCTTTTCTTTCTGTAAGTTCAGACAATAACCAGGTTAAGATCATTACGGTTGTGCTTGTAGACCTGTAACCAAGAGCAGTTCTACTTGGAACTTTCTATTACGGACATGATCAAGACTGTACAGGTCCACTACCTTAAATGGAATGCTAGGGGCTAAATCCATCCTTGGCTTTTTGAACAATGGTTCCAAAACTTGCTCGGGATCTCCAAGAAAGCTGCTGCATCTTGTATTATTCTTGAAGGAGTCTCCAACTTGGTTGTTGGTTAGCCCCTTTAAAAATGTAGGAAGCAGAAGAGTCCAATAAGCCACTTATACACATGCATTCTCTTAGAGTAGTGAAAATTCTTATCTTAAGATGAAAATAAGGGTTTTGTTACCAGGTTTCTGTTGAATGCAGCTCCACCATGACTGCCCAAGAAATTGGAAGAAATCTGAGCAGGTGATTGAGTGCAATGTTCTGATCTGCTCGTGGGGCTTCCAAGTGAAATGCTTTGAGAGGTAGAACAAGATGACAAAGTTTGAGATAGCAGATCAGGCAATCTGCGTGAGGGATTTACCGACTGTATTGGGGCTTCACTATGTGGGAATAATTCAGAAAGGGACAACGTTGGCAAAAGCGAGGTGTGGTCATCTCTTACTCCCAATATAGATCTCTCGAAGTCATCTACGTCTTCCTCTTGCTTGATTCTGGATGGCTGAGTTTTCATCTGGCCAAGCCAAGTATCTGATGTCGAGCAATAGGATTCTCGTGAGGAAAAGCTCCCACATGAAAGTGATTTATGGGACTCGCTCGCATTCCCTCCCTCCAAATCAAGAGGCCTATCCGGTGATCCACCTGAATGATCATGTATTTGACGTCGATTTTGGGAATTCGCACCAGATTCACACATGCTATATAAGTTATAATTGCTGCCCTCTGCTTGACTGCCTTTTTCAGGAGCTGTCCAAGATTGGATTTCCTTAGCTTTCACCAAGAAGCTTTCTGTTGAAAGCAACCTTGCACTCACGGGCTCTTGGAGATCTTTTGCTAAAAGTTTTTGTAGGCTTAAGAGTCCATCATTTCTGGAAGGTGCTCTGCGGTTTTAATTATTCCTTGTGTCAGAAACAAAGATCGTACTTAGAAGTAAATAAACTAAATTACCCAAAGCAATGCGAGCTAAAGTAGATAGAGCAGCTATAATCTGTGGAATGCTAGAGAGACCAAGCTGGTGACAAGTATTTGGAATTTGGCATAAATGCAGATCTTCTTCTTTGATGAAATAGACAAACATAAGGAGTAACTACACCTGCCGAAGCAATAAGCCTCCTACGTGACAAACATGTGGAGTGAGTACGCCTGCCGAAGCATTAAGCCTACGTGACAGGCAGGAAGTTCCGGTATGCTAACTAACTCTTGCTAGGTTTAGTGTGCAATTTTCATGTGCAAGTCAGAAAGTGATCTGAAACTAAAGGCAGTGGTCATGTACTTTGAAACAACATACTTAAAACTTCCATATTTCGCCATAAATGAATTGGCGCAGGGGCCATACGGTGCTAGCAACAAAGCTACTCTGTGCTTTGCATTTTGGAAGCACACAACACAACATCTTTGATCTTCATAACCTAGAAATGAGGGGTGATCCTGGTATCTAGCAGCAACCTCTCGTACAGGAAACCATTTGAGCAAACGCTAGGTAAACAGTATGACATTACAAAAACTGATTGATGGTATGCAAAGACTCCAGGGTTTCAAGGGGACGGGATGAGAGGGTCAAATGAAAGTTGACAGAGAGAGAGAAAGATATACAGCAATTTTGAATTCCAGCTAGTTGCTTGATCTACAGCAGCTACCCAATTTCCCAGTAGAAACCGCCGTCTAACCCATGACTGTTGTCCAATTCTTGACGACATGAATTCAATGCTAGCTCCTGCAGTTGGGCATCAAGTACATGAGCTGTGTCATGACTTAAATCGGTACCAATATACACTCCAGAAGCTCTTACTTCTCCTCCAACATTTGATAGCGAATTCTCCGAGCTTGAAAACTGAGCTTGACTATAAACATTGAACCATGGAAAACGCTGATGCTCCATAGAGGCCCACCACTCGCTAGCATTAGAGGACAGGGCGCTGTCCATGTTGTCAGCCCCAAAAGTAGTGCTTAGGGGACCTATCGGATCACTGTTTGTTGACGATTGTGTAATCAGCTAAACCTATTCAAGATTTTTTAGCACTGAAAGAAGAAAGACAATCTTGATTTGATACTAGATTATTAAACAGGCCTTCAGGCACTTACATAATTTCATGAGCTGAGGAGATAGTAGCATGTGAATTGCTTTTGAGGTAGATGATCTCATTCTTCGGCGACCGGGAGCACTCAGAATGTATGGAAGTAGTACTACCCTCGCTCAATGGGCTTTGAACTAGAGCAGCTGCGTGTTGCCATATAGATTCCGTGATGTTGCAGCTGCCAGAGAGTAGCAAACTCCTGAAGTTGCTGCTTGCAGCAGCAGCATTTGTAATACAAGCTTGTACATCCAACAAGTACTGGTCTGCATGGGAATGTTCACTGTCCGCCTCGTAAGGCGCCTGCTGTCCCCACATTGATGCCTTTTGATGAAGGCGGTGTCTTACTGATCCTAGCTATCGTATGACCTGGTTCTATGCGTGCAAAATTGTAGGATATAAGCAACTACCTCAACTCAATATTTCTATTGTTCTCAATTTCTGCCACGTTGTGTCATCTCATCAGATCCTTTCTCTAAATTTCGTCAAGTTTCTCAAGGGCATGAGGAATTCTCGAAATCCTTCAGTTGTACTCGGTATCTTCTAAATGTTTCTCAGAATGTCAAACGATGCTTATTTGTAGGAATCACAAGCTAGCATATGCGCAATGCATGGACTAAGCTGAGCTTTTTTCTTTTCAACAGTCGGAAATCCACATCTGATCCCTCACTACAAGTGCATATTTGTAGGAATCACAAGCTAATATATGCGCAATGTATAGACTAATCTGAGCTTTTTTCTTTTCAACAATGTGGAAATCCACATCTGATCACTCACTACAAGTGCAGTAATTAGCTATTTGAAAACCTCAAAAGATGCAGCTGAGCGATTCGAAGCTTAAAATCCTTAGACCGGCACGCCGGTCGCACGATCCATTCCATATGCTGTTACTTCACCGTCTTTGTGCAATTAGCTGCATGAAATGGCAACTACTGGCTCCTGTGAGCACAGAGACTCATCATATAGGTGAGAGAGAGAGGGGGGGGGAGCTCCCCTTAAAGCATGCTGCTCAAAAAAGAGAAAATCCAAATTTGCAACATTTTGACAGTTTCACGCCTAGCATTAAAAAACAAAGCCACCTCTAGAGTTGAATCTCCCAAGCTACCAACCCCAGGGATCAGTGGCATGGACTTCTTCTCGCATAGCTTATAGTCCAGACAGATATTCAATGCTGACAAACAAAACTTTTCGTGGAACCCAAATTGAATTGTGTTCTTAGCTTATCCACAAAATGTAGAACTGATCAACGCTAGCTCCAACATCAATGAGCTGCTTCATGAGAGTAATTTCCTCAAATTCAACTACGCCCAACTAATGTGACAGTGACATTATATAGAAACTTTAGTCTGTCACTGCTACTGTTGCAGATTACCCACTGTTGTTCAAGCTTCTTCTGGCCAGTGCCTCCTATTATCTGCTTAGCAGATCCAAACAGCAATATATATATATATATATATATATATATATATATATATAGTTGAATGGAACAGGGGAGAAAGAGAGTCGGGAAGCTTCGCGTTTCCTGAAACGGTATAGTCTCTTTATGTCAGCCCAACCTCAAAAAAAAAATGGAGACAAATAGACAGAGGCTGAGGTAAGCATGACGTATTGCTGTATCAGTAGTCACCGGGCGGCGGGGTGCTTTCCAACAAGCTTCAACTTTTGGGAGATTACCAAGTGGGGAATAAAGAAATGAGAAAAAATGCGGATGTGGCATCACATGGTTCTCGTCAACACAATGTAGATCGTGGCCACACCCTAGATGCGCCCTCATCTTTCCTCAATGTGGTTTTAGCCCAAAGGTGTGGAAATGGAATTTTGGCTCCTCCCACATGTGATCTCGTGCGTCCTTTGGCACATGCTATTACCCTACGTTTTGGTGGATCTTGTTAGTCTACTGGAGCCACAAACAATTCTCCCTTTTCGATTTTGCTTCAGCTTCCTTCTATGCATATCAACTCTTTTCCCCTTTCCTGTAGCGCTGATGCTGTGCATGTGCTATGCCTATCAAATTGAATCACAATGGTGAGTCGAATGACTTGGCTGATTCTATTTGATTTTGACCTCGAAGTCGTCAGAATCAATAGGGTCAATTACATAGACAAACACGAAGTCTAAAGGCCGTTAATTGTGGAAGCGACAAACAGTTCAGACAATTCTATAAGAGAGTAGTACTAGATAGAACGATTAAAACAAAGTAGCATACATTCACTGACATAAATTTGAATGGAATAAAACAGTGCATTGATCTAGAAAGTAATAAATGCAAGTCAACTGAAATAATAGGCACAAGACAATTGCGGTAATAACTGCATACTCAGAACTAACTCTGGTTCTACAACAGCTTCAATGATGTGAAAATCAGTCGATAGCTTATTTTGACTCTCTATCTGAATCTAATCGATGTAAATAGCATCTATTGTGTTTGCTGATTGATTACAATGATCATCTGATTCTGAATGCTTAATCTATTGAATGTTATGTGCTTGATATATTGAACAGTAGAACATATATACAAATGTATAGAGACGTTGAGCTATGTCGTCTGACGTGGATCTTGGCGGTGATCATGGCTGTCACTATTCCAGGTGGGCAGCAGTCGTGGCTATCACTATCTGAATAAGTGGTGACATGGTAGTTGTCATTGTCAAAACGGTGCAACCGTGTGAAAACTAGCTAATATAGGTGAATACAGTACTCTAAGCTTACCTCTTTGTTGAGAATCTTACTCTTGACATAGTGATACTTAATTTCCATGTGCTTATGCCTTGAATGAAATCTAGGGTTGGCCGATAAGGCAATGGAACTTTGATTATCACATAAGACAATTGTCGAAGCATACTGCTTCAGACAAATGTCTGATAACAAAGTTCTCAACCATACTACTCCTTGAGAAGCAGTGATATACTTCGACTCTGTAGGAGAAAGAGCGATAGAGGTTTGCTTACAACTGTTCCATGAGATATGACCATCATTAAGGAAGAATGTAAATTCAGATATGGATTTAAGAGATCTACATCTCTCGCCCAACTTGCATCTATATATTCACTGAGTATGTTGAGCTTTTCATTGTTGACATCTCCATAGCAAATGCATTGGTCCTTTGTAGCTCGAATGTACCTCATGACTCTCATGAGAGTCTCCCAATGGATCATGTTAGGGTTAGCCATGAATTGGCTTAGGGAGCTTACTGCAAAAGTAATGTCAGGTCTGGTACAGACCATTGCATACATGAGAGATCCTAGGATCGACTGGTAGGGGTAATCACTCATTTGCTCATTTTCCTACTTTGTCTAGGTCCATTGGTGAGCGAGATATTCTACAATTCATCATATTGTATTTGATGAGTGTGTTATGAATATACCTCTACTGAGTGATATAGATCAGCCTTCTCTCTTTGTCTTTGTGGATTTGAATTCCTAGATAGTAGTGACGTTTTTGCCGAGATCTATCATATCAGATTTTGAGGACAACATCTTCTTAGCATCTTTTATTGACACTATTGCTGAAAAGTAGTTTGTCGTCAACATATAAGGTGACAATAATAAAAGAATGTTGCACTAACTTGAAGTAGACATTAGAATCGGCAGTGCTTGCTTTTTAACATTGCTGGATGAGAAAGGTGTTCATTCTCTAAACCAAGCTCTAGTAGATTGCTCCAAGCCATAAGGTGTCTTATGGAGTTTACATTCATGATTTTCCTTACCTTTGAGCACGTAATCCTCAAGCTGATGATCATATAGATATCTTCTTCAATTAGTCATTCAGATAAGTTGTTTGTACATTGAGTTGATGTACCTCAAGCAACATACAATATGAGTATTCGGATCGAGGACTACTTGACTACATGATTGAAAGTGTTATTGTAGTCGATGTTCGAGATTTGAGAAAATCCTCTCACTACCAATCGAACTTTCCTTCGATCGCTACTCTCGTCATCCTTGTATTTGATCTTGAAAAGCCATTTGCAATCAATTAAATTGTTGTTGGCAGGCAATTCGACAATTGATCATGTTTGGTTCTTGATCAGAGAGAAATACTCTTTGTCCCCATCACTTCTCTTCAAATATCGGAGTCTGTCTGATTGAGTATGTCATTGACATTAGTCGGTTCTTGAATTAGACAGGAAGCAGACTCATCAATATACCTTGTAGGTTATGTGCGCACTTTGGGTGATCTTTTTGGAAGTTAAAAAACTATTCGGCTGTCAGCACATTCGAACCTAAGACTCAAATTGTCTTGTTGATGGTAGGAGTAGTCGATAGTTCGGTCAATAGTCGAATTCGACAATTTGTTGATTGGAGTCAAGTCGAGTTGAAGTCGAATACTTGGAGTTCAAGGGTGACAAGGGTTCGAATGTTCAATTTGACAATTGTTCAAATCGAACATTTGAGCACCCATCGATAGTCGATATTCCTTTGACAATTTGACTTCGCTCAACAGTTTTCTCCCGTTGACAATTCGACTATCATGTAGATATATGTCTTTGAATCACATGTATTCTGCAGACTGTGCGACAATGCTTGTTAAAATACAACAATATGAATGAATAAAAGTTTACAATGGAATTTAGGGAGAAAAGAAAAATAAATCCAACACTTCCCGTTAATCTGAATCCATGAATGCCTTGATCTTCAAACTAAGTGAAGCACAAATTTTTTTGTGTGCATCAATGCTCAATGCCTTGATGAATATATCCGCTGCCATATTATGTGTTTGACATACTCTAAGCTTATCTCTTTGTTAAGAACTTTACTTCTGACATAGTGATATCTAATCTCAATGTGCTTACTCCTAGAATGAAATCTAGGATTGGCCGATAAGGCAATGGCACTTTGATTATCACATAATACAATTTTTGGAGTATACTGATTCAAAAAAAATTTTGATAGCAAATTTCTCAACCATACTACTTCTTTAATAGCTTGAGAAGCAGCGATATTCTCTAACTCTGACAAAAAAAGCACGATAGAGGTTTGTTTATGAGTGTTCTAGGAAATAGGACTATTGTTGAAGAAGAATGTAAATCCATATGTGGATTTACGAATATCTACATCTCCTCGATGCTGCAATCTCCAAATGGAAGCTGAAGGATGGAAAAGCATTTGCACTAATCATCCTAAACATATTAGATACACAAATTGGCCATATATATGAAGCTCAGAGATCAAAGGAAGTCTGGGATATCTTGAGCACACTGTAAATGTGAGAGATGTAACTTCCAAGCTACATCTCATTAGAAAATTCTTCTCCCTCATGATGGCCAATGGCGATTCGTTACAAAATCACATATACCAGTTCAAGAACCCCTCTATTGTTGGATCAGTTATAGACAATCAAGATACAATGATGACACTATTATGAAGCCTTCCATCAACATATAAAAGCTGGGTGATGATCATCACAACTCACCTACATCTGACTCTACCAAGAGCCATTGCTATGTTGTTGCAGGAAGAGAATTTAAAAACCGGATCCTCCAGTTTTTCGAATGCAAACTCTCACGATCTTTATGCAAACAGAAGCCCGAGCAAGCAACATAAAAAAGGCTCGAAACAACACAAATCAAATCATAAGTTGCAACACACACAATCAAGAGCAATTGACAAATCCATTGACAAATGAAAAGATGTTCTGCAACTATTGCAAGATTACCAACCACGAGATTCAGGATTGCCACATACTGAGATCCAAAAACAAAAACAAGATGCAATTGAATCAACATGTGAATGTAGTTGTAGAAACATCCCATGCCCCCAGTCAAGAAGTAGATCATGATGCATTCATGAAAAACCATCAAAAGGCATCAAAAGGTAAACAACATTATCTTGTTAACCATGTTTCAAGAATCGAATCAGCACCAGTTAATAGTGAAGTGGATGATGAACTACCAGGTGCTGCGTTGTGTTATGTTGAAGCAGTTTCTAAGTGGGCAACAGATATTGTTGAATATCTAATGTTAGGCCAAGCTAATGACTCTCTAACAAAAGTACAAAAGAAGCAATTGATTCTTAAGGCACAACATTATCAATTAATTGTAGGCCAATTGTATCAACATGGAAAGGATGATATTTTGAGAAGATGTGTGTTGCTTCACGAAATACCTAATCTAATGATGTTCTCACATGATGGGATGGGAGGTGGACATTTTTCAACAAATATCACTATTTGAAAACTTTTACAATCAGGGTATTGGTGGTCGACACTTCATAAGGATACCAAAAACTATATTCAATCATGTGATGTATGTCAACGAGCACGATGTCCTACGAATCAGAGTTACAAACCTTTACATCCGGTTCTATCGCAAGCACCAAGAAATAGGAACTTGACTATGTTGGTTTCATCCTATGGCAAGAGGATCTCAAGCTAGATATATCATCGTAGCAACAGATTATATGACCAAGTGGGTTGAGGCAGAAGCAGTTAGAGTTGTCGATGCTAAGTCTATGGCTAAGTTCCTGTATGAGCACAACATTGTTAGATTTGGATGTCCTATTGAGATCGTAAGTGATCGTGGAACACACTTTGTCGATGAAACGGTCACGTGTTTGTTGGAAGACTTTTTCATTATACACCGGTCTAGTACTCTGTATTATCCGAGGGGTAATGGACAAGATGAATCTTCCAATAAGATTCTCTGCAACATTATGACAAAAACGGTTGAAGCAAGTCATTTAGATTGGGAACATAAACTTCATGCAATGTTATGGGCATTTAGAACCGCTTACAAAGTTAGTACAAATCAGTCACCATTTCAAATGGTTTATGGATAAGATGCAGTTATGCCAATTGAGTTTTTGGTACCATCCTTATGCATAGCAACAACGGAACGATTGGATGATTCAAAATCCTTAAAAATGCGTCATGAGACTTTACATAAACTTTGTAAAACTAGATTGATGGCAGTACATGCATTAGCAGCAGAGAAAGCTCGTTGTAAGGCATGGCACGATATTGCTTACACAAAACAGATCTGAAGGAAGGAGATCTAGCCTTGATGTATAAAACCAAGTTGATCAAAGGGAAATTGAAGTTTACAGGTGAAGGACCATATAAAGAGACAAAGATACTGTCCTACGGAACATCTATTTTGGAACACTTGGATGGAAAACGTTTTGACACCCTAGTGAATGGCAGCCGACTACGCAAGTTTTGGCAGCCAGTAACTGAAGAAACAAAACATTTCTATTACCAAAGCTTTGTTAGCTTTCAACCCTCTGCCTGACGAAAATGTTCGCAAATGCGAAAGTCAAAAGACACGAAGCAAAAATTTCGAACACCCTAACGAAAAAGACACGAACGAGAAAATGCGCGAAAGAGAATTTTTCGCGGTACAGGGGTGAAAGTCAGACGACGCGAAAGTCAAAAGACATGAAGCGACACAAAAATCGTCGCGACACCTTTTTCTGTCCTCACACTCCAAAAAAAAGGACTAGCAAAATCATGCAAGTACACAGAAGTACAGATATATGATCTGATAGCATGACGTCAATAGATACACTCTAGGTCATGGCTAATCTGCCACTCTTGTAATTCATGATTAGTTGTAGATGTTTAATCACTCTAATCTAGTAGTTACATGACGCGACTATATACTTTCTGGATGATACTTGATACACACACATAAAATAGTCTAATTCTAGTAAGCAAGAAGACAAAAATACAGAATACGAGTCCGCCTGTGTCTGAGACAATTCTGCATAGGATCCATAGATCCAAAAGTCCGCTAGTAAGCGAGAGATTACTCATGGGAGAACTGCATTTCTTTCACGCCAACACACTGCGTGGATCTGCATGTAGTACTTGAAGAATCAGAAGAATCAATAGATGATTTTTGTAGCCATTGCGCACATATCTTTTCTGATCTTGAATGTAAATTAGTCTGTTACTATTCGTGTGTTTGATTTATTTGTTCATTTAATTTCACACTTTGTTATGATCTTGTTGAATGCTACATTAATCTGTTAACATAGTACACCAGTGTCTGTCTACATTCAAGAGGACTGTAGGAATGATACAGTTGGCAGTGACCAGCAATCATATCTGAACTCCATCCGAATTGTATTATTGCTTTGTCTTGCTTTCGCGTTTCATTCGCATCAGTGGTATCATAGCCTACCTTGTCATAATCTGACATAGCCAAAAGGCTATCAGATCCAGGAGGCCAAGCATTCAAACGAACAACCATCAACAAGAGAACAGACTTCAGAAGCAATGGCTTCAATCAGCAGCATACAGATCAAAATCTATACAATTCAGGATCTAACTTTCTAGCCTAGAAGACATCGTTGATACTCAAGGGTGAAGGTTTATTCCTCTGGGTGGATGGCAGAGAGGAAATGCCTACGACATCAGACAAAGAGGTACGTGAGTGGAGGGAGCAAAATGACAAGGCAGTAGCCTTGCTATCTTCATCCATCGAAGATAGTCTCACACTTGACCTGGCTACACTCTCCAAAGCTAAGGAGATGTGGGATACACTGCTCACGAGATTTCAAACGAAATCAAGAAGTCAAATAATGATCCTGGAAGATCAGTTAACAAATCTACAATGGGATGGGAAAGACCTCACTTCTTTTGTAAGGAAGATGAAGGATCTACTCCTGTCACTACACAACTCTTGAGCAGAGATTGCAGTGTCAGTTGAAAAGCAGCTCACTTACCTATTGAGAGCCTTACCCAGATCTTTCCAGACAACCAGAACCCTGCTCGCGAAAGATCCTACCATGACCCTCGAAAAGGCAATTGTCGAGATTTGAGAGGAAGTCGAGGCGAGAGAATACCTTGATCACAAGGATGGTTCTGACCAAGCCCTCTACGACAACAAAGAAAAATCCAAGAAATAATTCAAGCCTAAGAGAGAGCTGAATCAAAGGCAATATCGTGATCAGCAAGTAGAGGGGACCAGCAAAAGCAACGGAAGAGCAAAGGGAGGTCGAAACAACAAAGTGGAGAAAAGAAGACTTGCGTGAGATGCAGACGAGATGGGCACACAGTTGATACATGCTGGCTCATTCCAAAAATTGAGTGTATCCACTACCACAAGAAGGGTCATGCAGCCATGGATTGTCGTCTGAACTCAAGGAACAAATCAGCACAGATTAGACAGGAGAACAACAACAGTTCATCCATTGTTGAGGAGCTTGAGAGCTTGAAAATGGGCGAAGAGAGATCGAAAAGAAACTGTTCGACCGCCTCCATTTGTGAAGATGTGTGTGCAGCGTCAATGTCTGACACACAGGAGGTGATCCTAGATTCAGGAGCTACCTCACACTTAGTGACATCAAGACGAATATTGTCTGATTTCAGAAGTACTGATCCTTCAAGATTCATAGTTCTTGGAGATGGATCCAAACATCAAGTGAACGGTATTGGTTCACTGTGGCTCAACACCAATGGCAGAGACAAACGACTCGAAGACGTTCTATTCGTGCCTACACTGCAGCAAGACTTGCTTTCTAGGGCAAGAATAGCTGATGCAGAGATGTGTGTGATGTTTTCTGTGTAAACGCCTTTCTGCGTAAAAATATGCGAGCAAAAGTGATCTTCGTACTATCAGGCGCATCGTGCATGGAAAATGCCTATTCCATCGATCTAGCCATGACAATACCACATCGGGAAGTCGATCTTTTTTTTCACCCAAAAAGAATTCCGGATTAACCGTTGGATGTACGCCAACGGACCGCGAGTGCATCGCAGAACGCCACTCTTGCTCGGCCGTGGCATGTTTGGCCTACATTTCTAAAATTTGGTTTTGCAGCAGATTTAGGGCCTGTACAAGCTGGTTAGTGTCTACATCAGGAGGAAGAGGAGGTGAAGACGGTCCTTCACCCGAGGGCATAGCAGGTTCCATGGCGCTCTAAGGAAGGAGGCAAAGAAAAACTGCAAGGGCTTTGCAACAAAAGGACTTAGAGAACTTGAGACCACTACTCAAGGAGACTAAGCCACAATAAGCACCTCAATGATGGAAATGGAGCCTTTACCCCCCATCCCACTTCTTTTCCTTAAAAAAAAAAAAAGCCTTGCTGGGTGGCGGCCCTTATGGTCACCACCTAGCAAGCACATGGGTCTCAAAAACAAGATGGTGGCAGGATCTAAAGGAGAGGGCTACTGCCCCTTCTACATGGGACGCCTTTCAAGAAGCCTTTAAAACGACTTTTCTTCCAATGTTGGATGACTTTGAGCATTGGTGGCGTTTCGCCACCGTGCAGATGGGTACTAGGCCGTTAGATGCCTATATCCAGGAATTCCAAAAAAATTTGCCCCAATTCACCTCGCGAATCAATCCTATCCTGTTGAAGTTACATTTTATCTTGGGGCTTCCAAAAAATTTCAGCTAGAAGTGCGGCGTAACCAACCGTAGACAATCAAAGATGCGGTTTGCTTTGCAAAAATCTTCGATGATGCCCATTTTGCCTCTCGCAAGGAGCAAGCTTTGCCCAAGGCTGAGAAGAAAGAAAAGAAAATTTTCAAGAAGCGGGGCAGAGACAAGACGGCGGACACCGGTTCCCAAGGTGGGAAAAAGCGCGTCAAATTGGAGTGCGTAGACTACGACAAGGCGAGAACCAGCGGGTTGTGTTTCTCCTGCATGGAGAAGAGGCATCTTTCAAAAGATTGCCCAAAGAAAAAGCAAAAGAAATCTGGCAGCCAACCTAAATCTTTTAAAGCACCAGGTAATTCTAGTATTTCTTTTGTTGATTTATTCTTTAAGGATGGCACTAGTTGCAAGAATTGTTGTTTTAATACAGCTGTTTTTGGCCCCCACGATCTCATGCGTATGAATGGAATTGTAGGACGCCAACATGGATGGATGAAATGAATGAGAGTTGTGTGTGTTAGATAGGGAGGATTTGCGAGCCCAAATTCTACAGCAGTGTCATGAAAACCCTTGTGTTGGTCTTGTTAGGCAGAATTTCTTCTGGCCTAAGATGAAAGGTCATGTGGAGGCATACGTTTAAAGTTGTGAACAATGCCAACAAAAGAAAGCAGAAAGACTCAAAGTTGCGGGTCTTCCTCATCGCTTGGAAATTCCCAGTAGAAAATGGAGAAATATTTCAATGGATTTTGTGGTTGGACTCCCTAGAACCTGGAGTGATCACGATGCCATTTGGGTGGTGGTTGACATGCTAACCAAGATGGCGCAATTTATACCAACTAAATTAACTGTCAAGGCATTTGAACTAGCCCAACTTTTCATTGAAAAGTTGTTCAGTGTATGGTTTGCCGAATGATATTGTTAGTGATCGTGACTCCAAGTTCACTGGCAAGCAGTTTTTGAAAAACTTGAAACAACCCTTAGTCTTAGTTCTTCGGATCACCCAAAATCTGACAGGTAGACAGAACGTGTCAACCAAACATTGGAAGATATGCTTAGAGCATATGAATTTTCTATGATCCAATGAATATGGGTTATTAAATGCTGGTTCAGAGATGCCCACACGTGTGAACAGTACGGATTTTGATCCTGAAAAAATTTGGGATCAAATTCCCTCACCAAAACCTGGATACCAGCTCGCTCTTCCAATACTAGCTTTTTGCACCAAAACCTGCTAAAACTGGATTAGATTCAAACACAGATCAATGGCCTTGTACTTGGCTCTGATACCATGTGAAAAGTACAGTACTAAGGACCATAAATGGATCTTTGAATGATCCACAAGGTGATTGTATGCTTGTTAAACAATCTATCAGAAACTAGTCATCAGAAAACAAGATCTAGTTTAGCAGCTTGATAGGAAACAAGTAGAGACAATCACAGCATTGATCAAATAGTCTAATCCAACTCCACACGTGTGGAAATAAGGCTGTAGTACGGCCTGTAGACAGTGTTTACAAAGTGCCAAAGCTGGGTTTCATTGGAAAAATAGAGTAATCACCATACAATGAGAGGAAACTCGAGTTTCTCCTTGAGGCTCCAAAAAGTTTCTATCTTCTCACTATGGAGAATGGAAATACATAGTAAAACACACTTCCTTTGCAAAGTTAGATGAAAATCCAGCATGTAATAAGGAAGTAGACTCCACTTTCTTGCCCTAATGTGAAAACCCTAGTCTAGATCCAAGAGTCATGCTTGGTAGGTGCATGGTAGGTACAAATCTCATCATAATTCATGGTCTAGATCCTACAAAGTAGGAATCACTACCAAATAGACACAACCACTCCTCTTGAATCGTGGTAACCTACTTTAGGTGTGTATGTACAAGTGGCACTTTGGCCATTCAAGTAACCAACAAACAATATTGACAAAATGTACAATATTCTACATGGCTAGATTTGCCAATGTAGGCAATTTTTCACAACATGCAACTATAAAAGAAAAATGGACACGCTACTATCCATTAACAGCGAAGATTAGTTGCCTTGACTCAATAATAATATCATTGCTTTTATTAAAAATGATGGGAAAACCCATGATCATACAAGAATTCGATGGTTTGCCGGCTTATGGGCTGTCTAAATGTCTATGTTGTCTAGACTCTGGACTATTCTCTAGAAAGTATATTGTATTACCTTGATGAGTGATATGCGTAATTTGCTTCATATTCATGATGCACTAAAATAATCCTGAACTCTTGAAATATAGAGTAAGGGAGAAATAAAACCCAACGGGGCAAAATATTTGCTTGGGTCTAGGATTATATTTTTGTATTGTTTGCATGCATTCCACCTAGTTCGTGATCCTTGATTGCTCGTTGGAATACGTAGGTGTTGACGGATTCATGGGCACCCTGGAACTCGAACCCTCTAATTAGACACAGTTAACATTTGGCAGGTGGGGGAGTCAATGGTATACCAAAAAAAGTTTGACGACAGGCACCAATATTTCCATGACTTTGAGAACTACAAAATGGGCCTTATAACAACTCTCACAAACAAATGGAGGCAAAACCATATCCCCATGTGGCTCCACCCTCCATGATAGTGACTTTACTTCAAATAGCCCAAAACTTAAGGGTTTACCTTGGAAGCTACTTATGATTATTTTGAACCAAACTGGAACGAGTAGAATAATGTTCCAAAATTGTTGCCTGAAATACATCCACCTTGACAATGAGAAACCATAATGGGTTTAAGAGTGGCATTGGAAATACCATTACCAGTCTATAGGCCTAAAGCTAATGCCTTTAATCAAATTGCAACTTAAGAGAGGTCATGCCTTTATTGGCATGTCATTTGTCCCACATGGCACTATTTATGGGCATTTAAACAAGAATGAACATAACTAAGACAATATGTCTAGGTGTAACAGGCTTAGAAATCGAAGGGTAAAATTGGCTCCCATATCCAGACACCACGCTACTCTCCAAGTCTTGGAATACTATTGGAAAGTGGATTAAGACCCAATTTCTTAATATAGAGGGAAAAGGAGATTGGATACAATCCAACAAAGATGCCTTGTGATGATCTTCACACCCATTCCACAACTAATCAATCCATCTACTCATAGCACAATATTTCAGTAACCTAGACAATGACGAAGAAAATATGGACTACATTGTAAGTCCACACTTGTATTGCCTAGTCTTGAGGATATATGGACTAATCGTAAGTCCCTATTTTTGTTGGTGATCCATCCTGATAATTGGTCCGTGGTCGTTTATGTATGCTGGGAGGTGCGCTCGATGTCTCAGGATTTTTAGCAGTGGCCTTAGAGGCAGCTCTACACTTCCTTGCAGGTGTCCTCATCTTTTACATTAGATGATTGAGATCAATTTTGCGGAATGCAAGAAGATATTTTGAAGTGGTTTTTAAAGGGTTTTGTTTTGTAAATTATGAGATACCATTAGGGATTTGGAACTATATCTCATAATTTCCCAAACTACCCAGAAACAGTTTACCAATGCATTCACTCGCGAAGTTTTACCATTACTGTAATTACTAACCATTGGTGTACAGATCACTCTCGCACAAGAATCTCCCTTTGGAATCAACAATATCCCATAACATCAGCTTCCTCTCCAAGAAAGTCCCTTGCTTTTAGATCTGTTCACTAGAAAATCCAAAAAATTATCTGGCTATCCTATCATCCAAATATAGGATCCGATCTTCAACCAATTTTAAAAGATACTTCATGCCATCATATTTGGTCATGTTCCTTAAGTAGTTCATTGTAGATGAAAATATCATCTAAGAATACGGCATTGACCCGGGTATGGACAAGAAATATCTTTCATATATTGTAGAAATAACGCAAGTCTATTCCTTAACCAAACAGAAACATTAAGAATTCAAAACAACCGAAGTAACACAATAATAGATGTCCAATATCTATATCCGAATCAGTACGAAAAATTTCATTCATTCTAAAAGATCTTTAGCCATTCGATCATTCCACTCATGACCGCTATAGCCGCTTTGTTGTAGTTTGTTCCACTATTTAGGCAACAACCATTTCCCTGCTACGAAATGAATGGCATAAACGAGCTCCAGTTCCTGGCTAGTAGCTCTCTAATATACCCAACAAGACCCTCACACTCTACCATGGTGCATGCAACCATTGCTTCCGCGAGAGAAGAAGCCAACCGTTGGATCATTGGATGATAGCAAGCAATGGAGATGCAGAAAATGAGTTTCAAGCAGAGGAACCTCCTTTAAAATCAGAGTGCTTAGCCTACATCGACATTCCAGCAATACAAATGACCTACAACACTCGCAAACTCAGTTGCTTCCAATCGACTGATGGTTTCAAGTAGATCTAGCATTGAGAATTCTGTGACAGGTTTCAAAACAGCTAGTCATGGGTCAACGGTCCGAATTTCTAAAATTCAAAAACTATCTCTAGAGCCAAAGGGTAGAGAAGCAAGCTCTAGACATCATATGCAAAAACTTTTCTGTCACAAGGTTACATGCATTCTACCACAGGGGTCAAGCAAGTATTATCTACTCCAAATTGTTACAACTAGCTTTCCTTGCAATCAAAACTGGGGAAAGTTGTATAAACAAATATGTTACATGGAATAGATCATTATTGTAGAGAGTTGAGCCTCCTAGTATCATAATCTACCTGAATAATAGAGAGTTTCAATTTCAATTTCATTCTATGTTCACAAATTGCAGGTTCCACAAGAGGATTATGTTGGATTTCTATCCTCTCCATCCCTATTCTCTGCTAATCTAGATCCATTCATTAAGTTGTTCCAAATATATATACAATCACATACTCTGCAAAAATACATTGTTTCTTGACAGTCTGCAGAAATACAAATGAATCAGTGATAGTGTTACCCGATAGTTTGGCCACCTCTTCTTGGTCGGCCATCTTCTCCTACTCGGCCATCATCGATTGTTCGGCCATACCCGATTGGTCGATCATCCTCAACCATCTACATTCACTCATTCAGCCTATCTCGAACAATCGGCCGCAATCCAACTATCAGCGTACCAACAAGTACACGTCATGACCGGACAAAATCAAATATCGCCCGACAATTGCCAACAGCATGTAGTGCCTTAACCTATTTGTAAACCATGGATTAACTATTCTTTTAATTAGTTAGCCATGTGTATATATCCAGCAACTTATTAGTTGTTCAGTTAGCTGAATTTTCTATTTGCTAATTGTCTTGTTCTTTCTCTCTATTATCACAAGCTATTGTCTCAAGAAGAACGCCTCTCTATCTGCATTTAGACTGTATTTTAATCTGTCAATGTTCCAACAATTTAAGTTGTGTATGCTGAATGCTTATTTGATTCATTGTTGGATAGATTCATGCTCGCAGACAAAGTTATTCGTAGATTAGACTGTTTTATGTGACTGATAGCACTGCTCGATCTGTCATTCTAATGAACGTGCCCAAATCGCTTTTGCAAAGCTAAATCTGATAAATAAGATAATTCGTGCATGGCTATGGAATCAACCTTCTAGATCCAGCGACTTTGAAGCTATGATCAAGTAAGACAGATCTCGATTTGTCGGAAATTGATAGACACAGTTTCATGTATTGAGGATTCCCCGCTCGCTTCTCTCTATCACGACGAGAATGACACCGAGTCCCAACATGGTATCAGAGCTACTATCTGATCTCTGCACGTTTTAGAGTTGACATTATCATAGCGATCATTCTGATATAGTGTAGACAGTAGCTATAATTGTTTCAAGTCACATTAATCTACTATCTACATAACACTTGACCTGAAATTCCAAATGGATTCACAACCACAATTTGCTCTAATGGTAGACAAACTCGATGGTTCAAATTACCACCTATGGAACTTCAAGGTAAGTTGGTACTGATGGCCAAGGAACTCTGGGAGATAGTCACTGGAACTCAACTACTTCCCACTGTCGATGAGCAATCCATTTCCAAATGGAAGCTTAGGGATGGCAAGGCTTTAACCTTGATCACCCTTAACATCTTCGACACACAGATTGGTCATATCAGAAAAGCCCAATCCTTGAAATAAGCTTGGGATATATTGAGCACATTATACGAAGTGAGAGATGTCACCTCAAAGCTGCATTTGAGGAGAAAATTCTTCTCACTCAGAATGTCAGAAGGTGATTCTGTTCAGAATCACATAAATGAATTCAAGACTCTATTAGACTAGATGGTGGCAATAGGTTCACAAGTCGAAGACACTGATGCTGTTATGACCTTCTTGTCCAGTTTGCCATCCTCTTATGAAAACTGAACACAACTTAGATATAACAGAAAGAAACTTGATGAGCATTCTCTTAAAACTTTTTTTTGTTGGCTATGGTACTCCTGACGGAATGTATAGACTGTATGATATAGATACTTGTAAAGTTTTTACCAACATGGATGTGACTTTCATAGAAGATCAATTTATTGATTTGAAGGGCAAGGACAAGATTCAATCTACAATTTCTACCCCGACAATTGACTCTTCTCGGAAGACAATTTCTATTTCTGAATCCTTTTAACTAAGTCGCTCTTTCAAATAGCTTACATGAAAAATATGATGAATCCCAATCTTAACTGGAAGATCTAGTTGATAAGCAACCTAGTTGATTTTCTATACAACCTTGTGAAGGCCGCTATACCGTGGAGATAGCTTATGACATTTTCCCATCCTTTTGTACCTTTGAATGCTTAAAAATTTTAAGATATACCCAAGTTTTGACATCAATCTCCCGAGGTGAGCGATTGCGGTTAGCATAAAACTGAGCTCTATCTTGAGCAGTATTAATGTTTTCTTTGGCCACCTGCAACATTTGCTGATATCTTGCAAGAAATCCACTGCAGTTTTTTTTTTTTTGCAGCTTGCACCTTGAGACCTTTGAGTTACATCTCTCAAGGATGATTGTAAAAGCGTCTCAGGAGGATGCACCATCGCATCAAGAGCAGCAGTTCTCTGGGTCAGCAAGAAGCAGACCGTTGTAGCCCAGTCATCCTACAAAGCAGAATATGTTGCAGCAGCAAAGATGGCCAACAAAATAATCTGGCTAAGGTAGTTCCTGGACGAATTGGGCAAAACAAGGAATGAGCCCCTGGTCTTGCAGATGGACAACGCCTCTGCAATACACTTGACGAAAGATCTCGTGTTCCATTCCAGAACGAAGCATATTGCGATCAAGTATCACTTGATAAGAGATCTAATTGAAAAGAAGATGATGCAGATCACCTTCATAGAAACGAAAGACATGGTTGTTGACATCTTCACCAAAGCCCTGGACAAAGGACTCTTTGAGAGACAAAGGAGCAGTCTCGGGATCGTAAAGCTATCATGCTTTGAGAGGGAGCTGAAGAAACAAAATATTTTTAACTACAAAGTCTTTTTTGCTTTCAGCCCTCAACCTGACATCGAATTTGAGGTGACAACTTTTCGTATTCAAGCTCAACGAACAGATGCAAAAAGTATTAATGAAAGGTTGACCACTATTGAAGAACTATCTGAAGCTCATGCAAATTCACAAAAATTAACGGAGGAAACCAAAAAATGTGATTTTAAAGCTGATGATTTTGCGCTGATCTATGATAGTCAACATCAAAAATTCCCTAGAAAATTTCATATGAGATGGCTCGGACCTTATAAAGTTATAGAGGTGTTTGAGAATGGTTACGTCTCCAATCACTTGAAGGCGAACTATTACCGACACGAATTAATGGGTCTAGACTCGAGAAATATTACCTTTGACCAAAATGTTTTTTTATTCTCATTTTTTTTTAGTATTTTTTTTTGGAATTGATCGCGAATTTTCTTTTATCTTTTCTAGAAATTTTCGGTGAAATTTTCTACCACTTTCTTTCAAAAATCATTCTTCAAATTTTTTTGAGAATTTCTTATGACCTTTCTATAATCTTTTTGAGAATATTTCTAGATGAATTTCAACATTTTTCCAGATTTTTTTTCTAGAACCTTTTCGAGAAATTTTCGAGAATTTTTTTAGATTTTTTCCAAAAATTTTCAAGACATTTCCAAAGGTGATTTTCGAGAATTTTTTGCGACACTCAATTTGTAATCAAAACGTGTTTTAGTTTCCACAGATCATTTTTGAGAATTGTTCTATAATATTTCTAGCATCTTTCTCTAATTTTTCGAGAAATTTTCTAGCATTTTTTTTTTAAGTCTTTTGAGTGATTTTTCTATCATATTTATTTTTTGAAAAACTTTCTAGTATCTTACTAAAATTCTTTTGAGAACCTTTAGTTAGTTTCCATATCATTTTTAGGATCTTGCGAGAAGGTTTCGCGAAACTTTCTAGAATCTTTCTAGCATATTTTCAAGAATCTCTCGACCTACGTTTTGTATTCATCCATTAAAGATTATGGCCACGTGGCCATTATTATTCACACATGTGTACGCCTACCATCAAAATGGATATTGTTTTTTTTTATTCATTTATTTCTTTCTTTTCACAAACGGTCTTTACCGTCATTAAGACTGACTTGTCAAATTATATTTTGAAACTCTGGGCCATGCATGCCCTTACTAATGGAAATGACAGATGTCATGTCATCATGACACGTCATCATCCTTTCCACACCGCCACTACATATCATACTCATTTTCTATTTTTCTTATCACACTTTCTTCTTGCAGTTTTTATGCTTTCTTGCACTCAAAATCCTCGCGATCAAGCATTCTCTTGTAACCTATTGCGATCTACGGAGCCTTCGTCAATTGTTCAACGCAATGGCTTCTGGATCGAGCTCTTCTATTACTTGGAAGACACGCGTAGGAATCCGCCTGACATCAATCCAGTCCTATTTGGATCAATGCAGGTGGGCAATTTGAAAGTGGTCTGTGATTTTGTCTAAAGTTAGTACTGACTTCGTGAACTCCATCCACGCAGTATCTAAGGTGGATCTTAAAGTACATGTGCGAGGCAAGTTTTTCACTGTTTCTAAAGAAGTGTTCTGCACAACTCTGGGATTATCATTAGATGGTAAACCTGTTTCTACAAACAAAGATTCAGTGGATGAAGCCGTCCACTTCTTGAGCAATTGCTTCGTACCCACGAAGGGGTATAAAATCTCAATGATCAAGAATACCACCTTCAAGTTGTTTTGTAAATACGTGAATCAAGCTATGTTTTTTACAAATGCGGATGCAACTATTTCAGTCCAAAATTTGGGGTATCTATTAGACGTGCTAGCTGGCAATCCTGTATGCTTTAGTATCATTGCATACAAGGCTTTTTGAAGTGGATCAAACAGCAAAAATTTTCTGGAGTAGGAGTGCATGTTTCACGATTATGCGACCATTTTGGAGTGTTAAGCGATGAAGAGAAAACCATGTTGACGGGAAAGATGTTGCCTCCAAGACCAATCGACCTTTCCAGCCTTTTGACCATTCCTACCACAACCACTACAGCAGTTGTTACGCCAGTGATTGAGGTAGTAGCTACAACTGCTATAGAGATAGATGTTGTACCTTCTAAGATTGATGCAATTGCTACCATGGCCCCATGGCTACAAAAGGAGCTGCTGCTGCAGATTCATCAAAGCCAGCCTTTGCTTCAAACTCACAGAAGTAGAAGAAGAGTTCAAGCACCTCGGATGACGATGCAACTCCATCCGACACTTTAGCCAGGGCTCAAGCTACAGCAAAAGACACTAGGATAGTGGACGACCAAGATGATGATGAATCTGATAACCAGCCCAGTGGTTTCGCACCATGACAGAGAAAGCCAAAAATTTGGTGGCTGAGGTTTATGAGTTTGACAAGTATCACCAGAAGATGACTATGGAGTTCGTGAATTTAGAGAGAAAATTTATAGACTCTCTTAAGGAGTCTTACGAGAAGATCGATTTGCTCAAATCAGACAACTCTCAACTGATTAAACAAAATTGTTCCCTCGAAACATGGCTTCAGACTGCAATCAATGAAGCTAATTCTTTGAAGCAGATCAATAAGACGATTGAGGCCAAGTATGTAAACTATCAGACTAATATTGATTCTTTAAAACGACAACTGTTGGATGCCAATAAGCACAATGTCGCTCTCCAAAAACATTTGCAAGAGATCGACAAGCTCGAAGAGGAGTTGTCAGATCTCGAGCAATAGTTGGAAGACCAGAAGTTAGCTGCTGAGTTGCAAACTCAAGATTTGGCAACAATAGCTACTCAGACAAAGCGACCATGTCGAAACTAGTAAAAGGTATGTGCTGAAAGATTCAATACATTTGTTGCTCGATTCTGGAAGGGGTGTCCACAAGCATTTAACATTGAATTACAATGGCGTGTGGATTACATGATGCTACCAGGCACAGTAGGCATCGCCTTCGACGATTGGAAGACACCATGGGAAAAGGACGACTTTCTCGGATTATGGGCCCAGTTATCTATTGAGCAGAAAGGATGTCTTTGCTGGGGCATAATTCAGGGGAAATTCCAAGTCGTGCCTTTCGGTTCAGCTGAGTTATATATAGGCTCTTCTGCTATGTATGCTCTTGAATACATTCGTATTAAAGAATTTCAATTTTTGCGAAATGAAGATAATAAGCGACAATTTTGGAAGCATAAGTCGTAGTTCCAAGTGTACAAACCAAAAGCTATTGCGGGTTTAGACGTCTTTGATGATGCAAGTTTGGTGATCAATGTAAGTATGGCCTATCCCAAACTTTTCAGTCTTTATGTGGATTGGGAGCGAAACCTTGCTGATTACTTTGTAGAGATTCAACACAATCTGCAAGATCGAAAGAAATCAGTTATAAGCAATTTTGTACATATTCATTTTGGCAGTTTGGAACTTTTGCAGCAAAGACATTGTTTTTTGTCCAGAATCTTTAGGTTAAAAGTTCTTTTATAAGATTTTCAGCTCACTATTGTAAAGAAATCACACTTTGTAGTGATTTAGATGAAGATAGAAAGTTCACTCAGGAGCCGTTTGATGGAACCTTGCTCCCGGTGAAGCTTGAAGAATTCGGCAACCTACTAGTTGGCCGTTATACGAAATCAAGGGAAGACTTGATGTTGATTGGGGCTCAACAAAATTTGGAGTTAGCCCAAAAACTACATGAAGAATTGAATCCTTCCAAAATATTCCTTCTTGCCTATGTCATGGTGATGTTTCTGTGTGATGTTGAATCCAGATTTTTGAACTTTTGAAGATGTTTTGAAGTTTGATTCCAGTTCTCTTAAAAAATTCAAAGATCCAATCAAATCAACTTAATTAAATCAAAGAAACATCAAAGGCACATATTCTCTAAGTCAAAGAAATATCTAAAGGAAGAATCATATGGAGAAATATCTTTTCGCCTTAACGAAAATCTGACGAACAGAATGTTTCGCGAATGATCCTCGAAATAAAGATTATATGTTCACAAGGACGTTTCACATTTAAGGAAGGGGATATGTGATGCCACGAAATTTTTAAATATTGAATATCAACCTAAATATGTCATGTTATACTCGAAAATGAAAATATGAGCTGGATAAATATAAATAATGAAGAGGCCTAAGTCATTTTTTGAGAATATATCTCCTAAGTACTTGCCTTGTATTTAAGGACGAGACCTTTAAAAGGGAAAACATTGCCTTGGATAGCCTTTATTAGGTCATCCATGCGAAACGACTAGATATGAAATGACATATTAAACTAGAGTAATTTTAACTCCTAGTTAAATATATCTCTTATGGTATAATTGAACATATACTCAACCTAATTGGTAACTAGACCTTTTCACGGGAGCGATGCACCTGTTGTTTTAGAGGTGTGTTTGTTTGCCCTGTAGAACATATAATGATCTCACGCTTCAGTCTCGACCATCGAGAGAGAAGAGTTTATGTATTTGTATGAGGTTGAAGAAGTGAATAGAGTGCTGAGAGTTATTCCTAATCTCACAAAGAATGTGATTAGTGTTGGAAAGTTATTTGATGATGGTTTTGAAGTGGAATTCAATGTCAATAATTGTTTTATAAAGAAAGGTGATGAGATTCTAGCAAGTGGATCTAGATATGGATGTTGACCTTTCTTCATCAACAAGCAAGTAAGTTGCCTCTTGCTTTTCTACTCTTATTAATGGTTTCACAAGTGGCTATGTCTTGTCTCTTCAAGTTTTATGGTGCATGTGTATTTTCCATCATGCAAAGCTTTTTGGAGTTAGAGGAGTGTGAAGAATTGTAAAACATATCTATCTTATGTATGTTCATTTTGGGGGTTCTACCCATGTAAACTGATTATACATATTCAAGGTGTGTATATTGAGTACATATCCTTGTAGAATAGGACGAGTTTGAGTTAGGTAGATCAAGTTCCAATGACATGCATAAAGTCTAGTTGATCTAGTATGACATGCAACAATGTTGACAATGTCTAGATTGACATGCATGTAGATTTACACATAGAATTGGTCAAATATGGTCTTGTCGGAACTCGAGCCATCATAAATGCATTGTGTCCTAAGTTTCCATTGTGACATGCAAGGCATGCAAATATAGTAATGGACACATGCATGTAGTTTTGTATTTGTCTAGTTGAGAAATTGACATTTTGAGAAAGTAGGTAGAAGTTAGGTGCAATTTCTGCATGCAAGCTGTTAGGTGTCAATATGGTAGTAGTTTACACTTGAATAGGTGTAGGGAATGCATTGAATGCTAGTAGTACCACGAATTTTAACGAATTTTGGCTCTTCTATATATGTACATATGGTTCTCATTCATTTCTAATGATGAATCAAGCTTATATAAAGTCATAATTGCAAAATTGGATCTCATTCTATTTTGCTTGTAACTGTATTCTCTCTCTAACACGAGATTGGTGTCTCTCTCATACATGATTTTGCTTGTGTACTTTTCCTATTTGTGAGGAATTAATGAAGCTTTGATCTGTAGCATTCTAGATTGTGCTCTAGCCTCAGATCTGTTGGTAGATTGTAGTATTACTCTACAGGTGATCTGTGTGCCACCATAAAGCATGGTAAAGATCATTCACTCTGTTGTTGTGGTTCCCCACACATGTGAAGTTGCTAGATTTTTCACATTTGTTACACTTGACTGACTGGCTATGACAACCCATGTAGCTTTGCATGGGTGGACAATTTCATGAATGCCTAGGTAATGAGAGACCCCCAAAAAAACCTATTTTAGCTTCATTCTTGCTTTTGGGCTTTTGGTGTAGCTCTTGATGCTCTCTTGGCTTCTGCTTAGGTGGTAACTACTCTATGGCATGGGGGAGATCGATGTTGGTGATACTGTGTCTATTGGATGGGAAAATCATCTCATGCCAGCTCCTTGAGGGTCTACAAGTTATTTGGTTTGTAGGTTAGGTCCTTGGGAGTTTTTATAGGAAAAAAAAAGTTAATTGGTTCTATGTAACTTTCTAGTAAAGCTAAATATTTTTCAGGAAAATTTGTTACATGTCATATGCGAAGTTCAATTTTACTTGACAATTCATTAAAGACTTCATGAGCTAAGCTTTTCTAGAGGGCACAATTTTAAGTTTTGCAAATGTAAATATGATCTTTTTTTAAATGTAACGCAAATGAGATCTCTAGCTAATGTTAAAAAAATAGATGACAACTTTGAGTTTGATTCACAACTGCACTCATCATTACCTTTTTTTTCTTTTTTAAAAAAACCTACACTCAAGTATGAAATTAGATTGAATATAACTTCAAATGATAATTCATGTATATCTATTGACTTACGTTTTGTTGAGAAGATCAAGTGTATCACATTAATAGTCACTTCTTGTAAAAAGTTGTCTATGAAAGTAGCTTGACATGGATTAAGGAGATTTTAATGTACCTTCACAAAAAAAAGGCAAATGCTATATGTTCACTAGATATTTAAGATGTAAATTGTCATGAAGATAATAACATTGAAGTGCTTTTTAAACAATCATGATAAGTATTTCCCTTCTCAAATTCATAATGTGTTTCATCATTGTCATCATATTCCTTAGATGATGCTCGATAATGTGGCTTCTACCTATGTATGCCACACTATTCATTTTGAACACATTCAAATCAAATAATTTTTGCTTGATTATAAAAAGTTTGCTTCGTTTCAAATATGGTTGAAAAAAGAAAGGTTGTTCTTCAAGTTGCAATCATGTGTACACATCTAGGATTCTAGATTCAAGGTAGCAAGTATTACAATTTTTTTTTCTATTTGATCATGTATGTCAACATCTACCATAACTAAGTCATTTAAGAAAGCAGGTGAACTGACCATTATAGACTTTCTTGAATGTTGCAATGTTATTTAGATAAACATAGCAAAATATTACTTGATTTTTTTAAGATGATTGTGCAAACATTTTTTTACTACATTTAAAATCTTTTAAATGATGATGCTCACAAACTAATGACACTTAACCAACAACATTGCTTTCTAGTTGGTCGAAGGTACATTTCAGAGATAAGAAAATGCTTATCAAAATATGACTACCATATGTTAATTGATACTATCATGGTTGTGGTGAGATTTTTGAGCAACAAAACAAATTTTTTAGTGATAATAGAGTATCATATGAGGATGATGATTTAGATAGTCCATGCTAGTATTCAATGGAAATAAAGATAGTGATGTGGGCATCATGTAAATGCAATCTGCATATATTGTATTATGCTTGTAAAGCCTTATTGGTCCCCAAAGGTTTTAGTAACCTTAGTAAATGGAGTATTCCTCTTTCGACCATCAAAGATTCTAAATAGAGACAACTATTAGGTAATGGCTTAAAAGTCCTTAAGTCTAGTTAAGTTATGAACTTTGTCTATGAATAGTAATTTGTAGACATTCTAGGAATATTTTGGCTCTTTTGACTTGTGAGAGAAACGAAGATTCTACACTCCCATAAATCCAATCTTATTGTGATGTCCATAATTTTTTATGTATTTTTTTATTGCTTTGTAATGGCAACTTGTGCATTATGAGCATATTCTATCTTTTGTGTTATGAGCATGAATGCCATGAATTTCTCTTTATTTCTAGTTCAATATTTCTAATATTGATATTAGGTCATAAAACACATGACAACTGTGGGCATTAGAGCAATGTATCCTTTTGAGATCTACAATGAGCACAAATCTCATTAAAATTGATAGTGTTTTTAGATTTTTTGAGAGTTTCAAGCTTTTTCACTTGTTTGATCAATATTTTTGTCACCCAAATTTTTTTCTTTTCTCAATGACTAGACATTGTAGGTCTAAACAACATTGAAAATTTTAAATTGGGTTAGATCTAATATAATTTAACCAAAACACAAGAGACTTATGCCCAAAACTGTGATTGTATATCATTTTTTGGCACTTTTCTTGTTATTTACTTGTTTGATGTACATTTTTTTTTTTTTGTTATTATGACGTTGTTGATCCATGGGAAATTGTCATATGATTATTTTTACTCATTTGTTTAAATTAGATTAATTTATGGCCAAATTTGTGCTTTTTTTTGGCCTAAAGTGAAGCTATTATGTGATTTTTGTTTGCCTTTCTATTTTTTAAGTGGAAAAAGTTTCATTTGGAAAATCAAATTAGGATAACTATAAAGATCACCTTATATAGATCTTGAAGGTTTTGTTGCAAAGCACCAAAAGGATGTCTATGGAGCTAAACCACCCAACAAAGTAAAAACTATAGATTAATACACAATAGCTTCATCCTCAAGCCACAATGAATGAATGTTTATTAGGAGAGAAAACTGGAAACAAAACCATTGGAAACTGAAAGTGTAGGAAGGCAAGTTCATGTAGGGTAGTCATAGCCTCCAAGACACATGTGCATGTGCCATGCAACCCTAGTACACTCCTAATCCCAACTGGAATTGCTATTGATACCCTCACCATGCATATAGTTGTTAAATACCATGCATTGCTCCTCATGTCACAATTGAAGTGCTTGCATCCTTGCCAGTTTCTCCCCTCTCGTCTGTATTCATTTGTCATGGCTCGAGGATGAGGTTTTTGGATACATCTCAGTTGGATGAGTGGCTTGGTTCTCAATAGTTTCTATGTGTGTTGATCTTGTCCTCATCTTAGTAGTCTTCTTTGTGGTCTTTACAATGGTATCAAAGCTCGGTTAAGATGGGGTGTTGGATGGGATTGAAGGCAAGCTCTACATTGGATTGGAAGTTTGAGACGCTTGGATTTGGGTGTCACAGTGCGCTATTAGTGGTGCAGGGGCCTTGGAGGGTATAAGTATACCTATTGGCTCTCACTAGTGTATGCTTAACCCTATGATTGGTAGCTACATCTTGGTAGTGTGATTCCTCTTTCCATGACTGTCATTGGTCCATAGCTTGGAGGCTAGATTTGTACGATCTAGGTTTGGTTGGGCTGGTTTATCCACCAGCTGTTCCCTTGTGTTATTGCTTTTTTTGGCATGCTTAGACTAGTATCATGTTTGTAGGACATTATAGGTAAGGTATGGTGGTATGGGACACCATGGCTTATCGGAGATCCGAGATTGCTTGATGGTGGTCAATAGCTCCAATGCACGGGGGAGAGGTGGCAGTACCTCTATGGATGGGCAGTAATGTAGCGTTTGTCATGTGATTGTGTCTTAGCAATGACTGGAATGACGATGGAGATTCTAACAAGAACAAAGGCCCGACTCGTGGCAAGGGGTTTTTCACAAACTTCCAATGTCCACTACTTTGAAACCTTTAGCCCCATGTTCAAGCATTTTCTATTCGATTACCACTATCATTTGCTAATGTAGCCAACCTTTAGGTACACTAGATGGATGTACAAACAACATTCCTCAATGGAGTTATTGAAAAGGACATCTACATGATCTAGCCAGAAGGCTATGTCCTCAATGATGAAGATTGAGATGCAAACTCCATAAAGCCTTGTACGGTTTGAAACAATCATCCAGAGCCTGGTTCCATCGAATCAACACATTTATAATCGATCATGGATTCTTGAATCAAGCTCTGTAGACTATAATGTTTATTTCAAGGTTGTCCGCAACAATTGTCATCATTTCATTATACATGGATGATACATTGCTTTTAGCAACAATATCGAGTTGATGAAGGAGACCAAAAGGAAGATATCCCAAGAATTTGAGATGATAGATCTAGGGGAAGCACATTATTGTCTCATGATTCAAATCCATAGAGACAGAAACAAAAGGTTTATCTATATCACTTAGCAGAGGTACTTCCATAATTTACTTCCGAACTTCAATTTAATGAATTGTAAGCTTGTACATGATTCCATGGATCCAGATTTGAAGTTATCGAAAGAGCAATGCCCTCAAACTGATGAAGACAAAGACGAAATGAGAGGATATCCATATCAGTGAATTAGCGGATCCTTGATGTATGTAAAGAACTCTACCAAGCCCAATCTTGCATACATCGTTAGCTCTTTAAGCCAATGCATGGCTAACACTAGTCAAGTCTTCCTTCGATCAATGCTCCCACCAGCTTTGTACTTGACCTTAAAGACCCATTTATAATCAATAAGATTGTTGTTGGCAGGCAATTCGATAGTTGACCATGTCTGGTTCTTGATCAAAGAGGCATATTCTCTGTCCAACGCTTCTCTCCAAATATATGAGTCCGATTGGCTGAGTGCCTCTTTGATAGTAGTCGATTCTTGAATTAGATAGCAACCAGACTATTAATGTACCTCATAGGTTGTGTGTGTTCTCTGGAAGATCTTCTTGGAGGTGGCATAGGCTGATGATCATGTCTTTGGTTTTGTTGCTCTTGAGTAGCAGCAACATTTCTTCATATTTGTTATCAAATAGTTGATCGATTATTGGCACGATCAAATCTGAGGCTCGAATTGTCGTGTCGATGGCAGGAGTAGTTGATAGTTTGCATGGAACTTTGCTCTTGTCTTTTAAGTCAATGAATTGATCCTCAATAAAGACAACATCTCTACTGAAGAATATCTTTAAGGTATCGGGATCATATAACTTGTAGATATTATCTGAAGAAGCATAACCAATGTGGATGGATTTGAGATTTTGAAAGTCCAATTTCTTCCTTGTCTCTTTCGGGATCTGCGCATAGGCGATACAACCAAATACTCTTAGATTTTTCGTTCATGGTTTGGATTTTGTCCAAACTTCGTAAGGTGTTTTACCTTAGAGGGCTTTAATCAAATATCTATTCTGGATGTAAGCTACGGTAGAGACAACTTTAGTTAGAAATATCCAACAAGTTTTTTAGATACATGTTGATGACTTGATCTAAATGGTTTTCTTGTCTACTTTCCAACAATGCGCTCTTCACAAACAAGGAATTCGACTTTCCTATCTAGATAGTCGAGATCAAGTACTACAGACTATTTAGACATATTTGACACAGAAGCATGATTCAAATGACCAAGTCTATAATATCAAAGTAATCTCTAATTGATGTGAACCAAAGTGTTCAAGTTAGCATAATAGCATGACTTAATTTAGACAAGTATCCATGCCTCTTCTTGAATGCTAGGATATCGTTTGTCCTATTGATAACTCTACACTACTCTGATTCAAATTCTACTTTATGTTCTAGGTTTGTAATTCTACTGATAGATAACATATTTGTAGATAAATTTGGTACATGAAGGACATTCGATAGAAGCTTGAATCGATCATTTGAGAAGTTTAATCTTAAAATGTTTTCACCCTCGATATCATGTGTGCTATTGTCGCCAAGGTTAACATCCCTTTTGGTACTGTAAGGCATAGAACCACAACTCAAAAATCAAATTCGGTCAGTAGAAGTAGCCATCTTGCAATACGTCTCGTGTTGCACGTCTTGTTCACCAAATAAAGTAATGGCTGGTGATCGGTATAAAATGCAAAATGCATCGCCATTAGATAATGTCGAAATTTCTTAACGGAAAACACCATGGCCAAGGCTTCTCGTTCTGTTGTCGAGTAATTCTTCTCAGGATCTTAAGCTATCAACTTGCAAATTTGATAGGATAGTCTTTCTTGTATTCACCTGGCTACGTCAAAACTGATCCAATAGCTATTTTGATGCATTAGTATGAACATGAAACTCAATTGTCCAATTTGGAACTCGTAAAATTGGTGCAGAAGCTAAAGCTTTCTTCAATTTTTCAAATGCCTCCAATGCCTCAATTGTCCAAATAGGTACAATGGTCCTCTTGTATATAGGTCGTGCTAAATCCGCAAAAAATAGAATGAATATCCGATAGTAGTTTGCATGACCCATAAAAATGTATACTCCTCGAATTGTTCTTGGTGGCGGTAGCTCCACAATGACTTTGATTTGGAATAATCTGTAGCAATGCCATGTCTTGATATCACATGTCCAAGAACAACTCCATGAGTAACCCAAATTTGACACTTTTCTGGATTTAGGAGATTTGGTACTTGCGGCAACATTCAAATACTTTTTCCAAATGATCCAGGTGGTCTGTATCGGCACTATGAACTCCGAGATCATCCAAGTAAATTTCAAGGAATTTCTGCAAGTAGTCTTTGAAGGCGAACTGCATTACTCTTTGAAATGGATTAGGTGCATTACAAAGTCCAAATGGCATAACTTTATAAGCATAAGTTCTCCATTCTATTGCAAAAGTTGTTTTATGGCAATCCGCAAGTGCGACTTTAACTTGATTGTAACCACTGAATCCATCCAAAAAACTGTAGGCTTTTGCTCCAGCAAGGCGGTTCAATATGCTTTTAGTAAAGGGTAACAGAAAGTGCTCCTTTCGCATCACTTTGTTCAAAGCTTTGAGATTCACATGAATTCTCATCTTCCCACTCTTCTTAGGAGCGACAACAATTGGCAAAACCCATTCAGTATGCTTGATCTTGTAAATGAAAGTGGCTTCAAGTAATCTCTGTAGCTCTTTCTTAATAAGATCAGTAACATTTGGATTACAACAGTAGAATCTTGTGACTTTTGGAACTACATCAGGCATCAAGGGAATTGTATGCTACATCACTGATGTTGGAATCCCTTTTAGATCCTTGTATGTCCAAGAAAAACAATCCTGATACTTACGCTTGAAATAGTTTTGGGGTAAGTTGAGTTCCAACTTGTACAATTTTTTTGGTTCTCCTGGTTCAACAAGATTCATATGTTGTGTCCTCGATAGTCACAACACTATGCTTTATGCTATGGCGGAAATATTGTGGATGCATTAATTTTTCATGCTTTTCTAGATTCAGATCCATTAATACTAAGCATTAACACTACATCCATTAACCTTAATCCATAAAGATAGAAACTCGCCCATCTCTCTCTCCCCTTTCTCTCTCATAAAAAGCATAAGAACATTCAATGCCAATAAGCATCAAATCAAACAATTAGCAAACACAAAGAAAGCATGAGAGATGGAAGAAGAAAGATAGAGAGCAAGGACATTCCTGATCCATTCCACAAGAGGGCCAACCTGCTTGTATTGAAATGAAGAGAGAACATGTACAATGATTCGAAACTACCACTTATATAGTGCATTGGAGGGTCTTGGCCTCAATTCCTATTGGCCAATTTCTACCTCCCTAACTATTCAAATTTAAAAAAGAGTGGGCACCCTGCAACATTAAAAGTCCCGCAAAAAGCCCTAAAGTCCTTTTATTAACTTGTAACTAATCAAATAACTATGTGATCATCGGGTTGGACTTACACACGTAGGGTGCCAAATCCCTCTCACTTATTAACTAGAGTTAGCGTTGCCTTGGGATCCACAAACTCTCCAACATACTTAACAATTAATTTTTCTTGACATTTATAGAAAGGGAAATGCCCGTTTTGACCCAAACGAAAGGCTATAACTTTCAAACGAAGGGCACCTGGACTGTACTTGCAAGTATAGTACAGCAAAACAGAGTGATTGCAGCGGAGAAAGTGTTCGGAGTGCGTCAGAAGTGATTTCACCATTCTACTAGGCACGAAGTTGGGAGTTGACGACTGAGTGCATTTCGGAAGGCGACGCCGATTTGGCTTTTTAATTGGTTGAAAAGCGGCGAGTGGCCTGGTAAGATAAAAAGTGCAGGTCATTATTTTCAACTTCTGACATCACTGTTGGCCTCGACATATTGTTTTAGCCTACGGCAGAAGTTTCAAGCAGTTTTGCGATGGCAAACATGGGAGAGTCCATTTTGAGTGAAAGTAACAAATTGGACGGAATTTCCAACTATGCAGTGTGAAAATTCAAAATGAAAAACATACTAATGGAGAAAGACGTGTGGGAAGTCATCATAGGTGATGAGAGAAGGCCGTCAAATGAAGCGGATATCTAAGTGTTCGACAAAAAGATGAGGAAAGCTTTGACCTTCATTAACTTGTCAGTGAAGGATCACATCATTACCCACATATGTGATGCTGTGACACCCAGACAGGCATGAGATGTGCTAAAGGAGCAGTTCGAGACGTCAAATCCGTCAAGAATCATGTTTTTGAAGTCAAAGTTGAATAGTGCCCGCATGGAGCAAGGAGAGCACATTCAGATGTACATGATCAGAATCAAGACAATGAGGGATGAACTGCATTCTATTGGTGAGCGCATATGTGATGTGGAGCTGGTGCACAATGCATTGTGCGGCATTGCAGAACCCTATCAGATGTTTGTGAGCGGAATAGCATCAAGAGAAAGGTTTCCAACCTTTGACGAGCTCATAGGAATCTTGATGCAGGAAGAGCAACAACGAGAAATGGTGAAATCTAAACGTCAAAATACTGACGATTAGGCACTTGCGACATGCCAAAAACAAGGCAAGGGCAAGGGCAAGAAGAAGTCTAAGCAACAATTTGCCAAGTCTCAGGAGGATGAGGGATCTTCCAGTAAGACCAAAAAGAAAGGCAAGTGCTTTCATTGTGGTAAAAAGGGCCATTGGAAAAGTGAATGTCGCAAATTCTTGGTAGAACAAGACAAGGGGAAACCAAAGCAAGCAGATAACCTTGTCGATGAGGGTGAGATTGAAGACTCTAGCATCTTCATATCTACATTGTCATCTAATCAAGATGATCAAGCGTGGTATATTGACTCGGGAGCCACAAGACACATGACAGGTAACATGAATTGGTTCAGTAGCATGAAAGCGTTGAATAATGGAATGTCTGTTTCACAGGCAAATGGCGAACTGTGCAAGATCAAGGGGATAGACACCGTTTCAATCCAACTACCTGATCGAAAAAGCAGGATGATCAGGGAGGTACTTTACATACCAGGTTTGAAGAAAAATATATTTTTTGTTGGAGTCATTACTGATCAAAAGTTGAAAGTAGAATTCGCCCATGATCGTTGCTTTGTGAAGGATGTGAACCAAAAGTTCAAAGTTATTGCGGATGGAGTAAGGGAGCCCAATATAAAATTGTACAGGTTGAATGCTACAATCAAGGGGCAACATGGACTTGCATCGTCCATTCCATCGCAAACTGAGTTGTGGCATAAAAGGCTTGGTCACTTGAACTTGGGAAGTCTCAGTTTGATGAGGAAATTGGAGATGGTAATAGGATTGCCTACCATTGAAGACCACTTGAAATCGATGTGCGAATCATGTGTATATGGGAAGCAGCATCGAGAGAAGTTCAATAAAGAGGGTATTGCAAGAGCAAAGAACATCCTGGATTTAGTCCACACAGATTTATGCGGGCCTATGTGGACCATGTCCTTAGGTAAAGCCTTATATTTCATGACCTTTATTGATGATATGTCATGAAAGACGTGGATCTACTTCTTGAAGAAGAAATCAGATGCATTTGAAAACTTCAAAAGCTTCAAAGCATTGGTCGAAAATCAAACAAGTAAGAAGATCAAAGTCCTAAGATCAGATAGTGGAGGTGAGTACAAGTCTAATGACTTCAATGATCTTTGTGATCAATGTGGGATTAAAAGACAATTTACGCAAGCTCATACTCCTGCTCTCAATGGTGTAGCTGAGCGCAAGAATCGTACGATTGTGGAAAGTGCCAGATCTATGCTAGCTGAGATGAAACTACCAAAGGATTTTTGGTCAGAAGCATGCAATACGACAGTCTATCTTCAAAATAGAAGTCCTACCATTGCCATACCAAAGATAACACCTGAGGAAGCATTCACGAAGAAGAAGCCAAAGGTGAACCACTTGCGAATCTTTGGATGTAAGGCCTTTGTACACGTTCCTAAGGAAGAGAGACGTAAACCTGATGTGAAAGCTATCAAGTGCATATTCCTAGGATACGATGATCGTGTGAAGGGCTATAGATGTTCTGATCTAGTGGAAAACAAAGTCCATATAAGCTGTGATGTTATCTTTGATGAATCCAAGATGCATGAAGATGAGGATGCTGAGAAGATAGATACATCCAGTGGGAAAGATGATATAGTGAGAATACCACCTGATGATGATCCATTCATTGGCCTTCCGAGTGATGAACATGAGGATACATCTCAGGATACTACTACTCAACCTCAAGAGACAGGTTGGAGAGGTAGGGACAAACCTTTTGGTGCAAGAAGGATTGAAATTGTAGGTGACAAACGCAAGGAGAAGGATGTACCGTGGGATACATTTTCACCAGGAAGCCGATCACCTGACAGGAAGCTCCCTAAGTGGTTTGAGAGATTTTTGGAGAGCCGCGACATGGATGACTTTCCAGAATCATCTAGCCAGGGAGAGCTACAAAGATCAACAAGAGAGAAGACACAACCTGAGAGGTATGAAGAAAATTATGCTCTCTTATCTAGTATTATTCAAAGCAAAGAACCTTCAACTTTTGGTGAAGCAAAGGGTGATGACATTTGGGTCAAGGCCATGGGAGAGGAGATGGAGTCAATTGCTAAGGATAGCACATGGGACTTAGTAGAACCACCAGTTGGCAAGAAACCCATTGGTTGCAAATGGGTATACAGGACTAAGTACCATGCAGATGGAAGTATAGCAAAGCACAAGGCAAGATTGGTGATCAAAGGGTATGCACAAAGTAAAGGCATCGACTATGGGGAGACCTTTGCGCCGGTATGTAAGTGGAATTCTCTATGTCTACTTGTTGCTTTAGCTTCACATTTTGGTTGGCCTTTGCATCAGATGGATGTGAAATCTGCTTTTTTGAATGGTGAGTTGGAAGAAGAGGTGTTCATAGATCAACCTGAAGGCTTTGTAGCGAAGGGACATGAAAATAAAGTATGTCGCTTGAAGAAAGCACTTTATGGTCTTAAACAGGCACCACGTGCGTGGTATAGCATGATTGATGCCTACTTTCGTTCAAAGGGGATGGTGAGAACACACTCTGATCCAAATCTATATGTCTTATGCTTTGATGGTATGGTTGCTTTGATTGTTCTTTATGTTGATGACCTGATTATTACGGGAAATAATCAAGAGATGATAGACATGATCAAGAAAGACCTCATGGAACAATTCGAGATGACAGATCTCAGCCCGATGCATTATTGCCTTGGAGTAGAGGTGTGGCAAAAAGGACACGAAGTGGGTTCAACACAGGTGAAGTATGTCAAAGAGTTGCTGCACAGGTTTAGGTTGCAGGATTGCAAACTATTGAATACTCCTATTGAGCCAGGTAGAAAGCTTTCTAAATGATGAGTCACAATCATTTGATGCTACGCTGTATAGGCAGTTAGTAGGCAGCTTGATTTACCTTACCACGACTAGACCAGATATATGCTATGCTGTTGGCATTGTAAGTCAGTTTATGGCAGCACCTACGGAAACGCATTGGAAGGCAGCTAAACGCATTTTGCGTTATGTGAAAGGCACTTCAGAGTATGGCTTGATTTACAGGAAGCATGATGGTTTACTTGAGTTGTGTGGCTATGTGGATGCGGATTGGGGAGGTGACTATGATGATCGTAGATCCACCACAGGGTATGTATTCCAGTTTTGTGGTAGTTGCTTTTTCTGGTCTAGTAAGAAGCAAAGTACAATTGCTCTTTCAACCACAGAGGCAGAGTATAAGGCAATGTGTGGTGCAGCACATGAAGCTATATGGTTGAGACAAATCTTGAAAGAAGTTGGCATGAAGCGGAAAAATCCCACGATATTACATAGCGACAGTCAGAGTGGCATTCAACTAGCAAAGAATCCAGTGTTCCATGCGAGAACTAAACACATTGAGATTCAGTATCACTTTATACGTGAGAGGCTAATGAGTCGTGAAATTCATGTTGTTCATTGTAGCACAGAAGAACAACTAGCTGATATTTTCACTAAGCCACTTGTTGGAGAAAAGTTTAATAAGCTTAGATCAAAGCTTTCTGTACTTAAAGTTTGTTGACTTCAAAGCTATGTATATGACTGTATATAAAGTAGACTCTATTTTAAGGGAGAGAGTTAGAATTAAAGTAGAATCACTGTGCTACTGTACTGTGGGTCCTATCAGTGGATAAGGATCAGTTGGCCTCACCACGAGGCAAGTCGACGGGACACGCGTCCCGCCAACGGCAACCTGGATCATGCATGGGTTGCCTGAGTGAACAACTATATGTACATTGTAATTTCGTTTTCAAAAATACAGTTGCTATGTGAGCTTGCTGTGAAGAGTGTTTTCTGTCTGTGTTATTGTGTAACATGATCTGTGTTCTTGTGCAAAGCAAATTCTAAGTAGAATAACACCTTACTTTTCTAGCAAATAGTCGCTATTCAACAAAGCTAAAATTTACAAATTTGAAAGTATGTATAAGCGTTAATTCAAACTGAAAATTTGCAAATTTAAAAATATTTAAATGCTCAAATTCACCTAAGAATACACCATATCTTTTAGCAAATAGTCGCTATTCGACAAAGCTAAAAATTAAGAATTTGAAAGTCAGTGATAAACGTCAAATTCAAACTAATAACTTACAAAATTAAAAGTAGGAAATAAAGTACTAGCTTAAAGTAAAAATATCACAAATTTGAAAGTAAGTAATTGAATGTTTGTCTAAAATAAAAATCTTAAAAACAAAAAGTTAGAACTCACCCATAAAATGCTGTTGATTCCAACAATTGGCATGCTTGTTGATATTAGAAGCTTAGTCATTGGATGAGATTGAGCGAAAGAGGACAAATTGGGAAAGAATGAACTAAGGTCAATGCCAGCTATGGAGGATTAAGCTTGTTTATGCTCGGGTGCCTCCAAATGCGGAAGGCCCCTGCCCGTGGGCCTTCCCCATCCTAAAGCAGTAGTAAAATTTTTTGCCTTCTCTCTTTCACTGTTCTGAGCACATTTCTCTATTTCATTGTTCTGAGCGCACACTTTTCTGAGCGCTGAGCGCACATTGTTCTCAGCGCACGAGGTTCTAAGCGCAGGAGTGTGATTTCTAGTTTTTACTGTTGGTAAAAGGATGTGTGTGTGTGTGTGTTTTCAAGAGAAACCTTACAAGTTCTAAGGTTTCTCAAACATGTCAAATTGATACACTTGTTATATTCTGCTGATTAAGATTGCTTTGAAATACAAAGCAAATTTTTTAATTGTGCTTTAATGTAGGCAAAGGGATAGGGGTGAGCATGGAAAGAGACCACTAAGTGAGGGGGGGGGGGGGGGGGGGGGGGGGGGGGGGGGGGGGGTGAACAGAGGTCATTGACTACGGAGGAACTTGGAAAGAGCCCAATGCCCATTATACAGGAGGGCAGGAAGCCAGACAAACACAAATAAATGATCCGTACTATTTTTTGTCCTTGAGGTAACGAATTGCCGTCGATCGATCGCTGCTGCCCATCGTTTTCTTGCAAATTGTCAGCTTCGTCTGTGCGTTTTAGAGAAACTGTGCTGTTTCGTGCATCGATTGGGAAGATTTTGTGCCGGTTTGCTAAAGGGCGTTGTAAATTTTTCATGAAAACGTCGCATTGCTTTTGTACTTTAATTAGAAGCTGCATCAAAAGCTAGCTAGTCTGGAGGGACTGCTTAGAATTGATGATCGTGCTGCAGGTTCTTGTTCTATCTGAGAGAGGCCGCTCGTGACGATGGCAGTCAGCATTTTCGATCTAGAAAGGCAATATGCTTTCTATGGGGCTTATCACAAGAACAAGACGAACGTAATGATCCACATTTTGTTCGTCTGGCCGATCTTCTTCGCATTTGCCATGTTGGCTGCGTACACGAAACCGCTCCTCCCTTTGCCGCTTGCAGCCAATGTTTTTCCGTTTCACGAGTACATGGTTCTAAATTGGAGTTTTGTCATGGTGGCGATCTATGCGGTTTACTACATATGTCTTGACCGAAAAGCAGGCTCTCTGGCTGCTGCAATGTGCCTGGCATCCTGGATTGGATGCAATGCTCTCACACAGCATCTTGGATTTTCTCTTGGATGGAAGGTTTTTTCTCGTTAACGACTCTCTTCCCAAAGCCTGTAGTTCTAGGGATTATTCCATTGCGTTCATGCTTTCGTGACGCTAAAAAATCTGATTCTCGTTTGATTCTTCGTTACAAGATTTGATCATCTCGGAAGATGGATGTTCTTTGTCACTATCTAGATTGATTAGCCGCCCCAATCTGCTGCACTAGCAAGATCATGCTCGTTTGAGAAGTTAACACTATCTAGTATCACTTATGTTTTTTAGCAATCGTGTCTGTTTTCTTTCATGATATAGACACCTAACCTGTATTATGCCCTGTCAGGTCATTCTTGTTTTACAAATCGTTTCGTGGACAGCTCAATTTGCTGGACATGCCTTATTTGAGGTAAAAATTCAATTGCTCATAGGAGGTATTTTGCTATCCTGCAAAGATGGTACTGGGACACATAGGTAGCTCATCGCTCAAGGAAGTAAAAGCAGAGAGAAGAAGAAGAAGCCTTATCAATGTCTTTTGTATAAACAGCAGTCAATAAATCTATAAAGGGGTCTTAATTTTTAGGCGTTTCAACTTATTCGAGACAATCTAGTTCCCAATGTGTCAGATTTTTTTGAGATTTCCTTTTTCTTCCCTTTCTTTATTGAGACTTTAAAAAAGTCAGTCCTTTCTTTTCAATTGTTTGGCCATAGTTTGATCTGAAAGAGATAGGTCTGCGTACCGCAGTATGATCTATGCTTCAAAGAAAACAAGTTTGTCCAAGTATGTTATGTTTACTGACTGTAATGAGGTCTCCAAGACAACGTACTAACAATGTGTTGAACTTCTCAAAGTTATCTTTACTAAGTGGTTGAGTAAAGACATCAACAATCTGATTGTTGGTGTTCCAATACATGAGCCAATCTCTCCACTATGCACTTTCTCTAGTATAAAGTGCCGGTCCACCTCTATATGTTTTGTTTGTGCATGCTAGACTAGATTTCTTGCAAGCTGAATGCAACTTTGGTTATCACAATGTAACAATGTAAGTCCTACTTGAGCATTTTGCATATCATCAAGTGCAACATCTGGCCGGCTTGTTGCTTGCATCCATGAGTTTGCTAATTGGCTTGCTTTCAACCATAATAAATTTCTTTCATATTTTCCGTGCATACTTTACCTG
>MU834337.1:0-47763 GCA_029204225.1 Diphasiastrum complanatum | reverse complement strand
AGACATGCCTCAACAGAAAGGGGTACTTGGGTTGTGTTGTGCTGTAATCCCATGCACTTTCCCGAGATAGACGGACTTGCCATCAGCTATGGGTATAGTTTGCATCGTCATTGGGCTTTGCAAACGGAGGATGGTTATTACATATTGGAGCCACTTGATCCGTGAGAGGTGATCGGCCATATAGTGTTGCTTTTCTCTTACGAACAACTATTTTGAAGTCGAACTCTTGGAGAAGAAGTAGCCATCGGGTGATCCGTCTAGTCGTGCATGGTCTATTTACTAGATACAGTAGGGCTTGGTGATCTACGAAGAAGATGAATGGATTGGCTAGCAGGTAATCGTGGAATTTCTTCACACTATATACCATGGCTAAAGCTTCTCATTCGGTGGTCGTATTGTTCATCTCCACATGAATCAACTGCCTACTAGCAAAGTAGATCGGGTAATCCTTCTTGTACTCCCCAGACTGTGTCAGAACACTCCCTATGGCATATTTAGAAGCATCTGTATGGACATGGAATTCTATGGTCCATTTAGGGGGTTGAAGGATTGGTGCAGTGACTAAGACTCTCTTGAGTTTGTGGAAAACCTTAGTGGCTTTAGTTGTCCATTCGAGTTGGATGGTCATTTGGTATATCAAACGGGCCAGCTTGGCAAGGTTCAGGAAAAACCTATGATAATGGTTGCAATGCCCCATAAAAATGTATACTTCTCGTACAATTCCCAGTTCTGGTAGAGCAAGTATTACGCGGATCTTGTTGACATCGGTGGTGATGCCATGTCTTGAAATTACGTGGCCTAGCACTATGTCGTGCATGACCAAAAATTGGCATTTGGCCGAGTTTAGAGATATGCCGAATAATCGACATTCGATGAACACTTTCTCTAAGCAAGCTAGATGTTGGGCTCAAGAGGAGTGAACACACAAGTTGTCCATAAAAATCTCAAAAAAATTTCAATTACAAGAAGCTCAACTCAGTTACCAACAAGGACCATTTTCTCTTACCTTTTAAGAAAAATGTGTTAGAGAGAATAGTCGGAACTATGGCCTGTAGCTTTTTAGATGGGTTTAGTGGCTATAACTAGGTGCAATTATCCCCAGAAGATTAGCACAAAACTGCATTTTCCACTAAGTGGAGAACATATGCTTATGAAGTGATGCCATTTGGATTGTGCAACGCTCCCAACCAATTCCAACGAGTGATGAGTTATGCTTTCAAAGATTTGCTACACACAGATTCAAATTTTGCCATTTTTCTTAGGTACAACCACAATAGGTGATACCCAGTCTGTGTGTTCCATCTCGTAGATGAATCCTACATCGAGAAGCTTTTTCAATTCTTCTTGAATTAGCTGAGCATAGTGCGGATTAGACTGATAAGGCCTACTAACGGTGGGTTTTGCTCCATCAGCTAGCGAAATGGTGTAAACCACTACATCTGGCGATATGCCCTTTAGCTCAGCGTAATTCCATGCTAGATAATCATGGTATTTGCGAAGAAAAACTTTTAGGTCTTTGAGTTCATCTCCCTCTGCGTCCTCTCCTACAAACACTACATGGCTGTCTTCTCCCTCCTCCGCTAGATTTATTTCTTTCGTATGGGCTGGACCTTTGTAAATGTTGGCCCCTTGGGAGGTGTCCTCTATAGGCTCTCTCTTGGCTCTGAGCATGACCACTACAACTTCATCCATCTCATAGTCCTTGAAGTATTGTGACATGTCATGCACATGCGTGGGTTCTTCTAAGGCGTCCCTTCAGATTTTTTTGTGCATTTTCGGGGTGGTCATCAACTCGGTATCGTTCTTGGCCTTCCACTCAACGATTTTAGCCTTATAAAGGGGCTTGTGTTCTCAGGGCAAACTGGTGGTTGACTTATTGTAATTCTCATCTTTTTCAAGACCCTGTCAAGTTTCTTGACGCTCTTAGATACCTTCGGACCCAACTGTGCGAAGGGGACGGGAGCTTTTCCTTTTGGAGAGCCTCCAAATGGGAGATCCAAAGTGATCAGCTCCTTTCCCTTGGCGCACCTCAATGAATGCCCTTGTTTCTCAATGGTTGGTTCTTTCACCATCTTGATGTTGTTGTCCCACAAAAAGACTGCTAGCTTGTATAGAGCATCATCCTCAACTAGGTCCCAATATATGCATTCATCAGTTATTGAGACACTACTTGTGGATTCGTCAGTTATCATATCCATTCAGCCTACTACAACATTGCCTTGAGGGAATCTGCTGCTTCTATGAGGTCTTTGTTCGCTAGCAGCTTTTGTGGATCTAGTTCTTCGGGATCTTGGCATAGGCTTGAAATGGTGAGGATCAACGTATCTAAGAAAATCCTCGTCCTCGCACTCTCGACCTTCCTCCAGGGTAAAAACCTGAAGAACTTCTCACTACAGATTCCTTGTAGTGGTTCTTGGGGTATAGCCTCTAGGCTCATCATAAAAAGTGATACCGAATCTTGATGGCCTTTGTTGGGTTGCTTCATATCGTCTTCATCGGAAAATGTATTTACGGCAGACCTTTGCATGGGTAATTGTTCATTAGATGTGATATCAAAATGTAGACAATCCACCATAGCTAAGGCTTCGGTCCAATTTACTACATAAGTTTGTGAATCATTACATATGACAGTTCTCCTCCAACGACGTCTGTCATTTGACTCGTCGTCAAAATGGATGGTTGTGGCAGAGATAACAACCATGGATCTTTGGTCAGTCGGTTTTTTGATCCAGATATCATGATTGATCTTGACTGTGGAATCACGATTCAGCAGGACAATGTGATTTTGTCCCCAGTCGTGAAGTTCTCATGACGTTTTGAGCCATCGTTTACCTAGTAGGACACTGTAGGATTGGAGGGATTCGGGCAAGTCCAAGACTACAAAATCTAGCATGAAACTGTTGTGGGTATTTCATGTATACAAATAAATAAGTGGGTCCCACCACTTAAAATATTGTTGTCCAAGCCTTGCCTAGTGGGCCCCGCCACAGTACAGTAGAATAATAAGTGCAAGGCACTGACATCCTGTCTGTATAAGCCCAGCCAACAATGAGCACAAGTAAAAAGTTGTAATTTTAGGATTAAGAGACTAGGGGCTTAAAACTCTAAAATGACATTAGAGGCCCTAAGTCAAGTTGCAAATAAAAAACCTAAAAGGGCCCAACTTAAAACTCACATGAATCATGTGAGTGCCCTTGTGCTTTCTTAGCACCAAAAGATTTAAGTTGTGTTTATTTTAAAGGCTTGGATTAGAATCCTTGCCCCAATGAAGTGGCCAATGAGAGTAAAGGAGACTCACCTTTAAAATCTATAAGAGGGAGTCATTTCCTTTGTATTGTATCATCTTCCATTCTCATTCTAAGAAAACTCTCTTGGTTTCTCCATCTCTCTCTCTCTCTCTCTCTCTCTCTCTCTCTCTCTCTCTCTCTCTCTCTCTCTCTCTCTCTCTCTCTCTCTCTCTCTCTCTCTCTCTCTCTCTCTCTCTCTCTCTCTCTCTCTCACTCTCTCTCTCTCTCTCTCTCTCTCTCTCTCTCTCTCTCTCTCTCTCTCTCTCTCTCTCTCTCTCTCTCTCTCTCTCTCTCTCTCTCTCTCTCTCTCTCTCTCTCTCCCTACATTGGGATAGAATAGCTTTGGGTAGGCGCTCGAGCCCCCAAAGCCTTTCTCAACCTAGGCGTTCTCTCTCTCCCTCTCTCCACTCTCTTTCTCCTCTCTCTCCTCTCCCTCTCTCTTCTTGCTATGCAGGTGAAGGCGAGGTTGCCGCTCCCAACGATGAACCCCTATGCTACATCGACGACACAACAGTGGCGCCGATGCCGGGGAGCGCCACACACTTGCTTTGCCGCATAGTTTTTCTCGCACTCTCTTCTTCTCTCTTTTCACTCCCTCTCCTCTTCTCTCTCTTCTCTTTTTTCACCAAAAAAATCGGATTTTAGGGGTAGAATAGTGTGAGTAGTGATAGTTATTGTCGTTTTTCGTGATTTTTTTTGTTTGTTTGCACTGTAGGGAGAGATTGTGGGGTGGGAGGATCAAATCCAAGCACCCAATCCCTTCATTAATCCATAAAATCCATAAAAATCAGGAAAAAAAAAAAGCTCAAAATTTGTTTTGGAGGAAAAAAGAGAGGCAAAATCTCATCAGATTTTGATTTCTCAAAACCAGTGGGCATGAACCTTTGCATGACTGGCAGCAGCTCCAGGGTACTGTCCCAGGCCTGCATAGAAGCCTGCAAGGGTTAGTTCCCATCAGATTTTGAAAAAACAGAGAAAAACCTAAAAAAAAAATTCAAAAATCCCTTGTAAAAATCAAAAAAAAATTTCAAAACTCAAAATTAACCTTCGCAGAGCTCTCTGAAGTTCCATCTCACTGAGACAAGGACACATAGAAGTCTGCGAGAGTTAGATCCCAAAAAAAGTGCCCCTATGAAGGTCCCAAGAGCAAAAAGTGGCCTAGAACCTTCTCAGACAATAAATTTTTGAGTTTCCTTGGGAAGTAACTCTCGTAGCCTGGTAAGCAAGTGGATCTAACTTAGATACAAGCACATACCTGCCTGCGAAGATTAGTTCCCATAAAATCTCAAAATTTGGCCAAAAAACCCCCAAAAGTGCACTTTTCTCATGATTTTTTGAGTTTCCTTGGGAAGTAACTCTTGCAGCTTGGTGAGCAGCTGAATCTAAGTAAGATACAAGTGCATACTAGTCTGCAAGGGTTTGTTCCAAGAAAATCCTAAAATTTTACAAAAAAATTCCAAAAGAATGCACTTTTTTCAAGATTTTTTGAGTTTCCTTGGAAAGTAACTCTTGCAGCTTAGTGAGCAGTTAAATTTGACTGAGATACAAGTGCATACCATTCTGCGAGGGTTTGTTCCTAGAAAATCCTAAAATTTTGCAAAAAAACCCCAAAAAAATGCACTTTTTTCAAGATTTTTTGAGATCTGCTGGGAAGTAACCTTCGCAAAGAGTTTTTTATATAGATCTAACCAAGATCTGACTACTCTGAAATTTTTGTGAAGATACAATGGTTAGATTTAGAAATATCTAAGAAAAAGTGCCAAAAAACTAAGTTTTTCAAAGATCCTGACAAATCTGCCCATCAAGAACTCTTGCAGAACTCACATTGTCTAGAAATGGTCCATATACAACTACTGTAGGAAGGTTGAAGGTTAGATTCACTCAAATATGAAGAAATCTCAACAAAAAAAAAAACCACAAGGAACTAAGAAAAGAGGCTAAAATCACACTATTAGCCAACTGAAACTGATCAGATCTTGTCAAATCTAGGTTGCAGTCACAATATCCATCAAGATCCAACATCCCTGGACTGAACCAAGTGAATGAACCTCAGATCAAGTTGATCAGTACCAAGAAAAATCAGTTTTCACCACCATCCATACCAACTATTCATTACTCTTCTGTCCATCTCCATATTCTCTTGACAGTGTAACTTTCATTGCAGTTATCTGTTAAATCCATTTCTATTTCTGTTCACATCCATACGGATCCCTCTTTTCTTGATTCTTTTCTCCTCTTCTTTTTTTTCTTCCACTTCAAAAAAAAAAAAAAGGTTGGAACACCAGAGTCATTGAGCAAACCTTGAAGCAATTCACCAACCAGCTACTTTGCGACATTCTAGTGCTGAACTATGGAGACTGCCCTTGTAGGATTATCGAAATTAAAAAAGTTTCCTGCTGAAACAATCCGAGACTACACCTATTAGATCTATCATCTAGTGAAGGATTGTGATCCCCCGATTCCCCAATAGATCATCATGGCAAAATACTATGCCGGACTGCCCAAAAGGATCAGATCTAGTATGGAAGAGTTAGCATCCTATGCATCGCTTGCACAACTTTGTAAGGATGCTGCCTTGATGGAAATCTCACTCGGGAAAAAGGATTTTCCCTATCCAGATGGGGAATCAGAGGAACAAAGGTCGACAACGAGCAATGATCCAACAAGAATGAAACCCCATGCAAGGCAACAAAGTGCAGCAAGGTCAAGCAGATCAAGTGCAGCAGAAGACCAAGAACCTTGCAGTTCAAACTGTCAGCAAGCTTATGCTTGCTCTATTAAGTTTTTTTGAAAAGGATGAATGTACCTTTTGCTTTGGAGATCATCCAAGTATCAGGTGTCCAATCAAGAATCTGTGCTTGTTAAAAGGACAAAATACATAGCAACAGGCTTGTCGATAGCAAGATCCAACGATTCAATGGTCAGAAGCAGAATCAAACCAACAAGGAGCTCACCAGAAGGATGGATGTCAGATTGATCCATCTAAATCACGAGTTTCTTCAACAAACAGTGGCAAGGTAGAAGTTTTGGTTATATCCTCTTGCATGTCACCGAATTCAATGGAGGACCATAACAGCCTGCCAGTCTACTTTGTGGAAGATCCTAAGGGAAATCTATTACCAGTGTATGCCTATCAACTTAGAGGTGATGGTGTATTTCACGAAGATGCTATGGATGAGGAGGGAAACACCATCGTGCTGAATGTACACATCGAGAGGATCCATCAACATTTGATCCCTCGTGTTCACAATGCGGAGTTAATTATCCATGCCGAGATTGCCCGATGAGAGATCCATAAATAGCCAGGAGGCATTTGGCCTATGTAGACCGACACGCACCTATGGTGACCCTTCCACTTCGAACCCACTATAAAAGAAAAATCTTAGTACCACCGGGCTATGAAGCGAATGATGAAGAAGACAATCTAGCAAAAGTCCCAAAGTACGCAAACATACCCTCGGGCAAACAAGTAAAACCATCACCAAAGACAGAGATGGTAGAATCCATCATGCCAATGGTAACTGAGGAAGTCAAGAAATTGGCATCCGACGAAGTCCAACGGATTTTACCAAGTCTCTTGGCGCAATCACTACAACAAATTCTTAGTGATGAATTACAAAGGGGACTAGCGTCAACAGAGCAACTTGAAGGCAATTCAACAAAAGATCCAAGGAAAAGTGCAGTCACACAGCCTTCAACGAGGAAATGCAATGACCAAAGGAAGACTAAAGTTGATGATTGTCCCTCAACAAGCAAGGTTCAACCAAAGTCTAATTGTTTCACAATTCAACAGACCCCCAAATCAACACCAATTCGGGGTATATCCATTCTTCAAAGGCCAAATCCAGGGAATCCAAGCCCAAATAGGCCTCTAGTACAGCAAGCACCAGTGCCTACAATGACAAAGCCTTGTCCTAAATCTTTGATATTGACTGATAAGGAAAGCCGTCAGGTTATGGCATACCACGAATACCTGGACAGACAAGAGAGTCAAGCAAGCATGTCATATCCACATTATGATTTGAGGGAGTCCATGACATTAGGACCAGTTGCGCCAATCTATGAGGATCCAGTTTTATCTTGGGATACTCTGATGGAATGCCTCAACTACCCAATTGTTGATGAACAAGGTTATCCGGAATGGCCACCAGACCCTTATGGGTATTATTGCAAATCTGACAAGTCCAAGTTCTTGCTGATCGCCATCATCTAATAAAGCCTCAGGTTTTACGTAAGCGAATTCTATCCACGCTTTTCCTGAAGCACCATGTCCCAACAATAAAAGAACTGACAACAGCGCCCTTCACGACAATTGCAGCCTAGTGCCGAGGGACTGGCACTAGTTTGGGCCATGGACCCTGCTGTGGGTATTTCACATATACAAATAAATAAGTGGGTCCCACCACTTAAAATATTGTCGGCCAAGCCTTGCCTAGTGGGCCCCGTCACAATACAATAGAATAATAAGTGCAAGGCACTGGCATCCTGTGTGTATAAGCCCAGCCAACAATGAGCACAAGTAGCAAGCTGTAATTTTAGGAATAAGATACTAGGGGCTTAAAACTCTAAAATGACATTAGAGGCCCTAAGTCAAGTTGCAAATAAAAAACCTAAAAGGGCCCAACTTAAAACTCACATGAATCATGTGAGTGACCTTGTGCTTTCTTAGCACCAATAGATTTAAGTTGTGTTTATTTTAAAGGCTTGGATTAGAATCCTTGCCCCAATGAAGTGGCCAATGAGAGTAAAGGAGGCTCACCTCTAAAATCTATAAGAGGGAGTCATTTCCTTTGTATTGTATCATCTTCCATTCTCATTCTAAGAAAACTCTCGTGGTTTCTCCATCTCTCTCTCTCTCTCTCTCTCTCTCTCTCTCTCTCTCTCTCTCTCTCTCTCTCTCTCTCTCTCTCTCTCTCTCTCTCTCTCTCTCTCTCTCTCTCTCTCTCTACGTTGGGATAGAATAGCTCTGAGTAGGCGCTCGAGCCCCCAAAGCCTTTCTCAACCTAGGCGTTCTCTCTCTCCCTCTCTCCACTCTCTTTCTCCTCTCTCTCCTCTCTCTCCTCTCCCTCTCTCTTCTTGCTATGCAGGTGAAGGCGAGGTTGCCGCTCCCAACGACGGACCCCTATGCTACATCGACGACACAACAGTGGCGCCGATGCCGAGGAGCGCCACACACTCGCTTTGTCGCATAGTTTTTCTCGCACTCTCTTCTTCTCTCTTTTCTCTCCCTCTCCTCTTCTCTCTCTTCTCTTTTTTCACCAAAAAAATCGGATTTTAGGGGTATAATAGTGTGAGTAGTGTTAGTTTTTGTCATTTTTCGTGATTTTTTTTGTTTGTTTGCACTGTAGGGAGAGATTGTGGGGTGGGAGGATCAAATCCAAGCACCCAATCCCTTTGTTAATCCATAAAAGCCATTTAGCCCTCGACACTAAATGGACCAATAGGGGTCTGAAGTACTGCTAGTTACATAGGTATGTAACATTCCTTCCTCCTAAACTTAAATTTTTCCTTGTAGGCAAAAAATTGAAAAATTCTTCTGGAGATCAGCCTCCTTTTCCCAGGTATCCTCCTCTTCTGATTTGTCCCCCCACCTGACTAAAAATTCCCGAAGCACTCTACTCCGTAGAGTCCTCTACCAGCTATTAACAATCACCTCGGGTTCAGGTGGTCCACTCACGGACTCATCACGAAGAAGTTCCACTAGATCTTCCACAGGGACCAAGGTCTCCCCAACCCCCAACGAGGATTTCGACTTACTAATGTGGAAAACAAGATGAATTCCAACGTTAGCTGAAAGGTCTAGTTTGTATGCGGCCTTGTTTATCACTTGGATAACCTTAAGTGGACCGCAATATCTAGGCACCAACTTTGCACAGTTAATAGTTTTCAAGCCCCTAGAGTGACTAGGGACTCTAAAAAACACTCAGTCCTTAACCATGAATACCTTGTGCTTCCGAGATAGATCAGCATAGTGCCTTGACCTGTCTTGGGCACTTCTTATGCTATCTTTAGCCAGTTGTAACATTTATTGCATATCTGCAAGGAAATCAGTTGCGCTTGCACCCGTAGGTTTTTCATGCCAACAGTAACTGGTGATCGAGGTCAAAAATCATACATAAGCATGAAAGGGCTGAATTCGGTTGCTGAATGTTTTGCACTGTTATATGCAAATTCCACTAGTGGAAGGTACTGTTCCCAATCAGACTGCCAATGGCCCATATATGCTCAAAGCATATCCTCCATTGTCTGATTGGTCCTTTTCGTTTGACCGTCTGATTTCAGATGATCTGTAGAACTCATACTTAAAGTTGTTTCCAACTTTACAAATACTGCTTGCCAAAAATTCCCAATGAATTTCGGGTCACGATCACTGCCAATATCACAAGGCAGCCCGTATAGTCAAAAAAGCTTCTCAATAAACAGTTGAGCTAGGTCTGAAACTTTAATAGTAGTTGGGATAAATTGAGCAAACTTCGTAAGTCTATCAACAATGACCCAAACTGAATCGTGTCTTTTCCTTGTACGTGGAAGGGGGACCACAAAATCCATAGATATACTTTTTCACTTTCCGGTAGGAATATCTAAAGGATGTAATAGGCCACTAGCTTTTCACCTCTCTGCTTTATTTAACTGGCAATTAGTACATTTAAGTACATAGGCCTCTACCTGACTTTTCATCTTAGGCCACCAAAATTGCCTTTGAACTAAGTCAAGTGTTCTTTGTATACCCGGATGTTCTGCGCATGTGTTGCGCCGGCTCCTCAAAGGGCGATGGGACTTGAGCAGTTTCCCCATCATGCGCTTAAGTCTAACATTCATCCATCATGCACTTACATAAAAGCCAACTCAGAAACCTAACAAGCTTAATCATTCAGACTTAAGAAAAACTGGAATCCCAACCAACCCGAAAGCCAACTCAGAATCCGTCTCCAAAAGGTAACCAAAGGCAAAGACAAACCACACATGAAACCCAAGGCATAGTGGTCGCCAAACTGACCAATTGGCATAGCGGCAAGCCCCACGTCGACGACGAGGACCCTTAGGCGCCGGCGATGCAAAAAGGTTGTAGTAAGGGTCCTTCCACTTGGACCAGTCCCAAAGGCGAAACTGAAATGGTAATCATCCCCAAGGATCAACTTTATTAGATTTGGAAGAGGTTACATTCATACATAGACTGACCGGTCTCGGGGCCACCAACATGTGCTTGGCATTGTGCCTGGCTCGTGCTGGTAGAGGGAGCTGAGATTCCTGGCGACTGGATTCCTGGCACTGGTTGAGTTGCCCAAGTTTCTGTCTACCGGACTCCCCCTATAGTTTTGCTGTGATTCGGCGCACCCCCTCTGGTTTGAAACATAGTGCTTTCTGGTAAAGCACGCTTTTTACGACCTAGTTTTTATTTTGCCGACTAAGCCTAGCAAGCCTGGCAGAATCAGTCTGGCTCCCGGACATGAGTCCCGGGAGCCGTCCCAGCGGCCGAATCAACTTGCTTTCCTGACTAGGCCATGACTCGAGCTCCAGAGCTAGCTCATGACTTGTGACTATTTGACTGGCTCACCACAGGTCGAAGGCTCAGTCCTTGACGTTCTAACTTGCTCTGGGACCTTAGAGAGTGTCACCCCTTAGAGTCTTACAGGGCACGCTGGGTGCACCCGAGTTAGCTTTACAACATCCTCCCCTCGTTTGAGAAAGCTGATGTCCTCATCAGGGCCAAACTAGAACCTAAGACTCATGGCGCGGGATTAATTCACCGGCCAGACTTTATTCACATATACAAGGGCACGGGCTTGATTCACCGGCCAAAGGAGACCAACTGTAAAGAGAAGTAAAGATATTGTGTTTGCACCTAGCACAGGAAAAGTGTGGATCTAGTTCACTTATGTAAAACCTGTGTAAAGCTGCTGCACTTAGACATTAGACTGAAGCTCTCTCCTTGATGAGAAATGCGGCTTACTTTATTAACATGAAAGAAAAAGGTACTTACGGCTCCCTTAAGCCTCAGATATGTCATTTTTGTTGCACGTCTAGATGAGTCCCCTAGGACTCTAGATTTTTTGTTTGGTTGCCCAGGTTGAGCTCCTTGAGCTCTGCATCGGCACTTAGATTCACCTCTGATGTAGAAGCTGCAGGCAATGTTGGCTCCATTTGACCTCGCATCAGCTGGTTTGTCACTGCTGGATGTCCTTCGTTAAAGAGGTGAGCTTTAGCTTGGTCACACAAGTTGAGCTCCTTGAGCTCTACATCGGCACTTGAATTCACCTTTGATATAGAAACTACAGGCAATGTTGGCTCCATTTGGTCCCGTGTCAGCTGGTTTGTCACTGTTGGCTGCCCTTCGTTAAAGAGGTGAATGAGATTGGGAGGGATGGTTGGCTCAGGTTCATTTGTGTCATTCTTTTCTAGTTGGTCCCCTGGCACAGCTCTGACAACACAAGGTCTCCTACCATTATATAATAACACAAGGTTAATCCCTTTTGCCAAGAGGGCCACCACATGTTCGTTAAACCAGCTTAATCCCAAAATAGCGTCGAAGGCATCCATCTTCAAGATTGTGAACGTTAGTTGATTCTTCCAGGTTCCCAGGGAGATTGGTAAGTTGGTTGCCAATCTACAAGTGGTCATTGTACCTTTCGCAATCTCCACACAAATAGGAGTCCCATTTTCTTCACATTGGATGTCCAATTCCCCTGTCAGTTTTTCTGACAAGTAGTTATGTGACGCCCCCAGGTCTACCATGAAGTAAATAATCATGCCTTGAATACAGCCTTCCAAGTACAATAACTTTGATCCTCTCGCAAGAGTCGCCATGAGATGTTCACGATACGCCTTGTTGCGCCTCTGACATGGGTTCGTCTCTTGGTGTAGGTTCAGAAGGGCCACCCATCTCTTCTTGGAGAGGCGCCACTGTGGAGTGCATACGCTCTTTCTTTCTTGACTTGGACCTGGTGCCATCTCGATGCATGCGGGAGCCGTATTCTCGAGCCAGCTCCTCTCCGTCCGTCAATGCTCGTAACTCATCAAGGTGGTCCTCCATTATAGTAAGAGGTGTACTTCCAACAGATTATCGCCTCAATCCTTTTTATTTTTTTTGAAAACTCTCCCTTCTGTCTATCGGGCCCCATAGCTCTCTTTTCTTCTTTATGAAATCACCTTCAATGAAAATATCCCCTCCTCAAACTTAGCACGCTCACATCACCTGAGAGCCAAGTAGGAACCAGGTCATTTGTGTCCAAGCAAGCACACAACAAACGGAACATACCAACCAAAGCAAACACAGAGGATCAAACCATCACTTAATATTGTGATAGCTATGTTTTTTTGGACGACGTTCTGGAGAAACATAGATTTGAAGTCAAAGGTGTTGCAATATAGGAGTATTTCTTAACATATTTTCTATAGAATACTGCCAATCCGAGAAAATAACGGAGTGTTGTCAAATCAGCTGGCACAAGACACGCAACGATTACAGCAACCTTCTTAGGATCTGGCCTAACTCCATTAGCACTAAGCAGACACTATATGACCATGATACTTTATTTCTTTTTTAAATAGTTCACTTCTATTACTATTGGCGAATAAAGTGTTCTCCCTCAAAGTAGACAACACAGTTCTAAAGCGAGTCATATGCTTGATCTCACCTGCACTGTAAGTCAAAATGTCATCAACAAAGTTATACGACAAAATTACCCATATACGATCTGACATTGTTCATCATCATCATGAATGTAGTTGGGACATTTGTCAACCCGAATGGCATCACAAGATACTCATAGTGACTGAACCGAGTTATGACGGTAGTCTTGTGTACATCCTCTCACGAACTCTAACCAGATGGTATCCACTCTTTAGGTCTATTTTACTGAACACAGTGGCACTTGACAAGGCATCAAGCAGATCATCTATACGTTGCATATGATAACAACGTTTAACCGTTATCTTGTTCAAACCTCGATAATCCACACACATACGCCATGATCCATCCTTTTTTACAAGAATGATCGGAGACGCAAAAGGGGAATAACTTGGTCGTATCTGCCCATTGGCAAGATAATAATCGACCATCCGTCTCACTTCCTCTTCCTCCTTAAGACTCATTTTGTAAGGACGTCTATTGTCAGGACATGATCCAGGTATTAATTCAATCTTATGTTCAACATTCCTCTTAGGAGGTAAAACAGATGGAAGATACACATCTGAAAACTCGCTCCTAATCTCTCGATCCAAATTGGCAACAGTACTGGTTTGCACACACTGCATGCTACTTTGACTAGTATTAGTAGACATATCAAGTAGAAAGCAAACACACATGTACTCACAATGGATCCTACGCAACTGTATAACTGAAACAAGCGGTCCAGGAGGCATATCTTGCTCACCACAAAGGAATGCATCACACCATCAAACTAGAACTCATACACAGAAACTTGGGCAGCTCAACCAGTGCCAGGAATCCAGTCGCCAGGTCTCAGCTCCCTCTACCAGCATGAGCCAGACACAATGCCAAGCACGTGTTGGTGGCCTCGAGACCAGTCAGTCTATGTATGAATGTAACCTCTTCCAAATCTAATAAAGTTGATCCTTGGGGATGATTACCATTTCGGTTTTGCCTCCGGAACTGGTCCAAGTGGAAGGACCCTTACTACAACCTTTTTGCATCGTCGGCGCCTAAGGGACCTCGTCATCGATGTGGGGCTTGCCGCTATGCCAATTGGTCAGTTTGGCGATCACTATGCCTTGGGTTTCATGTGTGGCTTGTCTTTGCCTTTGGTTACCTTTTGGGGACGGATTCTGAGTTGGCTTTCGGGTTGGTTGGGATTCCAGTTTTTCTTAAATCTGAATGGTTAAGCTTGTTAGGTTTTTGAGTTGGCTTTTATGTAAGTGCATGATGGATGAATGTTAGACTTAAGCGCGTGTTGGGAAAACCGCTCAAGTTTGAGTGCCCTTTGAGGTGCCGGCATAACATGTGGTATCAGAGCTTACTAGCCGGTCAGCTACGCAAGTCTCACAGGGATGGCCACGTTTTGGGATTTGTCAGGACAACCGTTGCGCAAGGTGCTGTCCACAATGTAAGCACGGTTGCGTCCATGGTCGGGGTAGTCAGCAAAACGGGAGACTTGATGAGTCAACATGCTGTCCTTGAGGTGTAAGCACTGTCAGTTCTCGCGGTTCGGGCCTGGCGCCGTCTACACGTAGGACAGATGAGACAAAGTGCTGCCTAGGTAGGTGAAAGCACGGTCTATGCCTTGTGGGGTGCGGGGTGACATATTCGAACTGTACGGGTTAACCATTGATACATAGATGCTGCTTGAATTTGGGTGTAAAGCACGGGTGGTTAGCTGCTGGTGCGGGATAGCTGCCGATCGTTTAGCTATAAGGGCTATCGATCAAAAAGTGGTGGGACGTGACTGAGGCAATGTGCTGCTTAATGGTGAAAGCATGGATGGTTGGATGGATGTTTCCCCATGGGCTAATTCTGTGATAGATTTGTGTGGGCGCAGCTAGGAAAAGGTCCTACGTCCGGTCTCAGGGGGGATTGTGGCCCCCCCTATTGTTCTGCTGTGATTTGGCGCACCCCCTCTGGTTTGAAACATAGTGCTTTATGGTAAAGCACGCTTTTTAGGACTTAGTTTTTATTTTGCTGATTAAGCCTGGTAGAATCAGTCTGGCTCCCGGACATGGGTCCCGGGAGCCGTCCCGGTGGCCAAATCAACTTGCTTTCCTGACTAGGCCATGACTCGAGCTCCAGAGCTAGCTCATGACTTGCGACTACTTGACTGGCTCACCACAGGTCGAAGGCTCAGTCCTTGATGTTCTAACTTGCTCTGGGACCTTAGAGAGTGTCACCCCTTAGAGTCTTACAGGGCACGCTGGGTGCACCCGAGTCAGCTTTACAACAACATGGACTACCATGACACTCATGCAAGATTTGGGCCCTTACAGTGTCATTCTCTGGTACACACACCACAAAATCATGTTTTGAATTAGAAAATTCGTTTCAATCTTTTCCTGATTCAAGGAATCTTGCAAACTTGAATCAACCCCTAAAAGTACTTGTTGCCAATACTTTCCAAAAAAAAGATCGGACTCATATAGTCCTTGAAGAGACTGAAACAACCTCGGTTCTATTACAGTAAAGCACAACTGATTAATAACCAATAACCGACTCAAAGCATCTGCCAGAGTATTTTTGACTTCCTTTACAATTACGTATAGAAAAGTCAAAGATCTGCATCAGCTCAGCCCATCTAGCTTGTCTCCCCTTAAAATCTGTAGCATCACAAAAATATTGAAGAGTTTGATAATCCGTCAAAACTTCAAATTTGGCTCCATACAAATGATGTCGTCAAATTTTCAAGGAATGAACAATTGCAAATAGTTTCTTCTCATAGGTACAATATCTAGACTGAGCAGGATTGAGTTTTTTATTTTCATAAGTCACAAGATGTCCATCCTGCATCAAAACAGCTCCAATAGCATAATCACTGGCATCGGTCCTAACCACAAAAGCCTTACTAGGATCGCCAATGATTAGAAGTGACACTTTTTTTAAGCAACTCAATTATTCATATTCTCCGTCCACACCACTAGTGGACTCTTAGCCCTCCGGCTTAGCTTCTTATAGCCTTTCAAGACCTGGATAGCACATTGGGGAATATGCCGACGAAAAAATCTTATAAACCCCAAGAAAGACTTGATTTTTCGAACTGTGGTGAGAATTGGCCAATCAATAACCCTCTGGATATGATTGGCCTCAATCTCCACTCCTCGTTCGGAAATCTTATGCCCCAAGTAGGACAATTTCTTAGCAAAAAAATCACAGTTAGACTCCTTGGCAAAGAGCTTTTCCCTTCTTAGGATGTCCAAGACAATCCTAAGACGCTCTTTATGTTCTGCCAAAGTCTTACTGAACACTAGGATATCATCTAAGAATACCATTACGAATCTTCCCAAATATGGCCTGAACAAATCATTCATCATCTGTTGGAAAGTTGCCGGTGCATTGGCCAAACCAAAAGGCAACACCAAAAATTTGTAGTGACCAAAGCGAATTGCCACCTTGATGATTTTTTAAGTTTTTCTTGATTTTCTTAGGATTGTTGGAATTGGGATGTGTTTCACTAACAGCTTCCCTATTCTTCCTCTTATATTGAAAACTTTTTTTCTGCTCATTAGGTTGTTGACTCCTAGGTGGCTTAGGTGTGTCATCAAAGTATTTTGCAGCCCTAATATGAATCCTACGAACATCCACTTGATAATCTTTTGGTAACCCATCAATGAACATTAACAATTGTACCTTAGGCGGAATGTCACTATAAAGTGGATTCAGGTACTCATGAAAATCTTGAATAAATTGTTCCAAACCTTTATTCATGGTTAGATGACTCAACTTTTGGAGGTGTTCATAGTCATCTAAAAGTGGTAGAAAATAATCCCTAAAAAGCTTGCAAAAATCGTCCCATGTACAAGGTTGAATGCCCTTTACAACTAAGTCATCCCACCAAACTAAGGCTCTTCCTTCAAGGAACATAGTGATAGTGGATAACTTTTCAGATTTAGAAAATTGGTCTATGGCAAAGTATCTGTTCCAAACACTTAGCCAAAAACTTACCACTTGTAAGTTCCTATCTTTTTTCTCCCCCTTAAACACTTTTATGGGAGGTGGAACTACGTGCTTTTCTTGATTGGCTAACCTAGACTCTAAGTCTTGGTTTCTTTGATTAGTTTCAAGAATCTGCTTATTAGTGGGTTTGCTGGTATAAAATTTCAAGAGCTTGTGCCACATTGGATGGGTTTGATATATCAAATGTTGGGTTTTCATTGGTTTGATCCATTGGGGTTGCTTGTGTGTTTTCCTATTATGCAAATACAACAACAAGTGCTCAAATCAGAATGATAGAAATGCTTCAATTCTTACATCCAATGCAAATAAAAAGCATTTACTTCTACTCATTCAATCTTATTGTTTGTAATCTCAATCCAAGCCTACTATTTGCAAGCTCAATCCAAGCTTAAGAGAAAAACAACAACAAGCTACATTTGCCTTAATCCAAAGCAAAAATGAAAACTAAATCTTTATGTAAACTTCAATTAACTAATCCAAGCTAATGTTTACATAAAGTTCTCATTCCAATTCCATTTCCATTTTTCATTCCAAAAGAAACCAAAATTTTCACATTTCTCACTATTCTAGATCTCCAAATCCATGAAACTAGTGTCTAGAAATGGAAAACTAATGAAGCTCTATGAAAACTTCAATTTTCAGGTCTGATTTTCAGATTTACAGATCTAAAAACCAGAACTTCAAAATGACAAAAAACTTGTTTTATGCACAAAGTTACACTACCATTCCCTTCCTACATTGTCATTTTCATGAAACTAGGAGATAGAAAGGTGTAACTAATGAAGTTTGGATGAAAACTTCACTTTTCATATCTGATTTTCAGATTTACAGGTCTGAAAAATAGAACTTCAAAATGAAAATTAGAACTTCAAACATTTCATTTATGCAAAAAAAAATATTAGTTTTGATCAAAACACATAGTTAGAATTAATCTTCTTGCAAAAAAAAAGTTGTGTGAGAGGAAGAGTTTTTCTGACCATCCCACAATTTTTTTTTCAAATTTTTTAAAAATCCAAAGCCTACTTTAAAACTTCTCTAACATGATAAAAAATCAGCCCCTAAACAATTCTATAAGCATCACTACTCTCTTCCAAAGAGAACTAGATTCATTGGGTACTTCAACTACAAGCTTCCTACAACTCGAAAAGCCAATAATCTTGGTGATCTTAATAGAACTTGAAAAAGGTTAGAAAGGTTACCATCTTTGTCTAGCTTTGAGACCACTTTTACAAGTAGAGGTGAGGAAGTCCTCCAAATCCAAGGTAGAGGCTCCAAATGTCCTCCAAGCAACTTGCAAGCTCCAAGATGCTCCCCAACTCCCACCTAGGATGCCTCCACCTGCAAGCCTCCAAGGATCTCTCCTCCACATGTGTCCCTACTCTTAAACACAAAGATAGATAACAAGCTAGTCTCAAGTATTCACCACCCAACCATAACTAGATCCAAGCTCCAAGCAAGACCTATCTAGCACCCCCTTGCTAACCATAAATAAATTACAAGCATACCACAACAGACTATAGCATACTCAAGATCCAAACCCTACTTATGTCCCATACCATAAGCAAGATCCAAACCCTAAGCATACTACACACAAGAAAGTACTCTACACACTAGTAGCAACACTAGAGCATAAGCAAAGCAAGCAAGAGAGATCTCTCATTCCCAATGGGCGCCCTACTACCCTCATATAGATGGCCCACAGACCCCTCCAGTGCACTATGGAGTTCCATGCCCATCCAATGAGAGAGAGAAGCCTAAGGGATCTAAACAACCTCCAAGAACCTCCATAGGCTTATGGAAATTCAAGAGACTCCTTCCATAACCTATGACTCTTTGAATGCCTTTCTTGTGGGAGTTGGGAACTCATTAGACCCATTGGAAGTGCGCCCTCCTACTAGGTCCCAATGCCCAAGTTGTGCATGTATACTTTGGTCCTAGACCATTAAAGTGATATGGTTCAAGGTTGAGGCCCAAGGTTTAGAAAAATAGTCATCCAATGACTTTCTAACACCTCTCTAGGTTCCATACCTCCATCCAAGGCATAGACACCTACCTACCCTTAACCAAGGACACTAGTACCTTAATCTAAGACACCTACCCTTAATCATAAGGGTACTCCTTATCCAATGGTCACGTGACTCCATACCTCTGACCAAGGTATAGTCACTTGTCTGCCCTTATCCAAAGGCACATACTCTTAATTCTAAGGGTAACCCTTATCCAAGGGTAACTCGCCATTTAGCCCCCAACACTAAATGGACCAATAGGGGTCTGAAGTACTGCTAGTTACATAGGTATGTAATAGGTTTCACACTAGATTAGTCAACTAGTTGGATCGTAATAGGAGCGCTTACCGTATAAGTAAGTCCCCAGTCATGATATAGCTTGGAGGAGATGATATTCACTCCTGATCCTCCATCGCTATGGCTAATTCCCGTGGAAACCCCCAATGTGTAATTGGGATTCTTACATGTTTGCCGTCTTTTTTCCATTCTATCCCTACTTGGTGGACTAGTTGAGATCTCTCCGCTCCTTCATTTGGCACCAGATTGGTAGATTGCATCTCTGTTCTATCAATGCTTGGTCCATCTATGTATGTTTTCAATCCTTCCTAGAGGGTCAGATGCATTTTGAGTAGGGAGCCTAATGGTATCTTGACATCGCCTCTCGAATAAAATGGTTGTATGGTCTTTTTCCGCCTCTTTGCTATGGAAAGGGATCTCCATACCAGAATGCTCGTGTGAATTCTGTCCAGTCTCACAGATGAACTGCAGCAACCTTGGATTCACAAGGGAGTGTGGAGAAGTGTTTAGTCATTGATTGTTTTCACCCTCAGACTAACATTTGTCTTGCTCTCGGGCTGTCTCTCTGACTTGATCTAAGGCTTGGGATTCTTTAACCCACTCTTTCATGCGTCTAAAGTGTCTTTGTTTGGGTATTCACCTACATAAAGAGAACCTGATGATCCACTAACAGGTCATGTAGTGACAAATTTGGTTGGTTCTTTCTCTAATCATTTCTATGCTCTGGTCTGGATGAATATAGGCATTGTGGACGCCTTGGGTTCTCCTACTACACTCATTAAATTCAGTGGGATGAAAACCTCTCTTTGTTTCTCCTTTCTCAATGGACATGTCAAGTATGGGTGTCCGTACCCACAATCTCGTCAAAGTGGTACGAAGTTGTCATGCGGCTTGTTAGGACACTCAACAATTCTGTGATTCTCTCAACATCCATAACATTTAATGGGAGTTCTAAATCCTGTACCACGAAGTTGGTTCGTGTAGGTTGGTATCAGCTCACTGTTGGAAATTAAGCCCACAGTTGCCTCATTGGTAAATCACAACTTAGATAGCCAATTACTTGAAGAATGTCTACAACAGGCTTCCGGCTGATCTCCAACAAAGGGTAACCAATCCTGTCATAAATTCAAGTTCAGATGTTAAGTTTAATTACTTGAAGTCATTGAAGACTTGGCCATCTTCAACAACTTCCACGAAATTAGCATTTAGAACAAGTCTGTAGAAATACGTCGCTTTTTCGACAGTCTCCAGAAATACACTATGTTTTCAACAGCTTCGGCTTCTTCGCATTTTTTCAAAATGCGACACTTGCATAGTTCAAAAGTTTAACTTGTGCAGTTCAAAAGTTTAACTTTTTTTCAACACCTTCAGTTTTTTTGCATTTTCCCGAAAAATGCAAAGAGAGAGAAAATTTCCGAAGGTAATCTACTTTCATGAGTTAAACTGTTTTAAAGACATCTTCACCTTTGAGGGCACCTTCGGTTTTTGCGAAAAATGCAAAGAGAGAGAAAATCTCGAAGGTCATCTAAAATAAACAAGGAACGTTCCAGCGATGTCCTCGTCCACATCAACGATGCTAAATTATTAACTTTATATACTATGTACAGTTGTCACAAAAGTCATATACTTCCAAGTACAACGACTTTCCTAATTAGGTGACAAGCATTTAATGTAATTAATACACGGATGAAATCAATAAATAGATCGTCCAAGCACAGATTAGCGGTTGCTCCATCCATGAGACGCATTATTTGAGCCTCCCAATTACGCCGTCAATTTTGGTTGTAATTGCTATTTGTATTGTGCTTCAATGTAATATAGCAGCAGCACGTTATTATCTGTGTACAACGTAGATGAATCCTCTCAAAGCATGGCACGATCGCAGGTTACAAAAGAAGGATCTCCGTTCCGGAGATCTGGTCCTCATGTATAAAACCAAGGCGATCAAGGGAAAATTAAAATTCATAGGTGAAGGTCCTTATTGGATCCATGGAGCCGTGAATCTAGAGAAGCTAGATGTGACACCGTTCGACACACCCATCAACGGTAGCCGATTGCACAAGTACTGGCCACCACATTGAGATAGATCCAGATTGGTGGTGGCACGTTACGAAAAGCTATTCTACTAGGCCATCAATACTAGATCTAGGAAGATCAAGCCAAATCAAGCTATATCCGTCAAGATTCGGCCAGATCTGGCAAGATCGAGGAAATCCATCAGGATCCAAGAGGGATCCAGATCCAAATGAGATCAAGAAAGGAGCAAATCATCAGATTATGCCAATAAGTCCTCCAATTTTGCGGATCAGAGACCTCGATCTCAGTAACTATGGCAAATTAAGGGCAAAATTCAACCAAAACTGATGGATTGATTACCAAATATCCATCAAAACTTTCAAAAAACTACCAACAGTCAGATCAAACATGGATGACGCTGATTACCAGTTTGCAAAAGTTAAAAATCAGAAAATCTCAAGATCTCGTCAAAAAACACTCTAAAAGAGCACTTTTTTAATGATTTTTGGAGATTCCCTGGGATATAGCTCTTGAAACTTGGACAATCACTAGATCTAACCCAGATGCATCCATAAAAATCTTCGCGAGAGTTTTTGATGGAGAAATCATCTTTTTTGAGTGTGTGCGATGGTTCCTAGAGGCTGAATCTTCAGAACCTTCGCAGAGCATCAAGATCATCCTACCAACCTTCGCAAGAGGCATATATGGAATCAGAGCAATAAAATTAGCCTACCTACATGGTCTGATCTTGAAAATCCAACCACAGGTACATGCTGTGCAAGAAATCACCTCCTGCGAGAGTTGAACTCTCGTAGACAGTCTGAACCCTTGCAGAACCTTCGCAGGGCAGTCAAATCACCTTTTGAACTCTCGTAGACTTCTCTGAGGTCTTAGAATTTTGTGAAGAAGGTCCCTGCCAAAATTTGGGTGGAATTGATTAAGGGAAAGTGGATTTCACCTAATACGCACTCTAAATTCCGCTATATAAGGGCTGAATTCGAGTCATTTGTCACCTTTGCTGACGAAGCTCTGCTCAAATTTTCACTGAAATTTTCAAGTTCTCTGTTTGCGACAAAAATTCATACAAGCTATCATTTTCACATTCCAAACCCACATCTACGCTCTGAACTACAGTTCTTACCATCCAACACTCGTTATTCACAGTCTTTGTCGTTTCCACCTCTTTTTATTTTTTCCACCATTTTTTTGACTTTTTCGCCCTTTAACTATCATTGCTAACATGGCCTCTTCATCCTCTGAAGACTATGGCACCAAGCAGGTGATCTAGCGTGAAATACCCTCAGCCACACAAGTCTGGCCCTTACCCTCTAACACTCTGATCCAACCATGACTTCAGACTGCTGGCCTACTTCTTGAGGCAATGAGTTTTTTCTCGGCGCTTTTCCATTATGAGATTAACATGGGCCTCGCCCTACACGCTTACGCCACCTGGGACGTGTCGAAGTCACGCTTCCACTTCCTGTACCAAGGTACCACGTACAAGGTCAAGATTTATGCAAACTCGATGGTCACGATTGACATTATGTCTGGTGACCGTCAGCCCATCTCCCATCGTTAGGCAAAAAGCCTGATCAAACCTTTCATCGCCAAGACTGTGCCAGAGATCCCCATCCAGACTAACAATGGTTACCTGATAGATGCTATCACGGAACCAATCATACAAGCGGCTACGCATCTGTTGAACAACTTTCTACTTGTTTCAACATTTTGCATGGACATAATCTAGTCTACGCTGTTGAGTCAGATAGTGGAATCCTTTCTGGCATTCCCTGGCCCCACGGTTGTGCCGTATGACTAGCACGCGTTCCTCATTCACGAACTAATCAACTCCATCAAACCCAACACCGTGAGCATATCGCAACAGGTACCCTGTTGTGTAATTTTGCCTATGCACTTCTCGAGACGAAGGTGCGTGGCTTCTGCCGCTCCAACCTTTTATCTTCCATTGTGCCGCACACTAACCTTTATCCGCCATCTGCCGCATCCACATCCTCCCAACCCGCAGTTACTGACACAATGGCCAGCAAGAGAATGTGTGGCACTACCCCTTCCTCCTCATCTCCACCTACCACTAGACGACGTACCACCGCCACATCAGTAACCACTCCATCAACCACCGCCACATCTTCTTCTGTACAACCTTCTCCTCCTGTCTCTATTGTCACTAACCCTCTTTCTGTTCCATCCATGACTGCTTCTGTTTCCATTCTCGTTTCCTTTGTTGATACCACTTCCATTTCTGTTCTATTATCCACTACCCCTTCCATCACCATCGCATCCTCCATCACTCCTGTCGCCACCATCGCTCCTCTTTAGTTTAATTTCTCTGATTCTTAGTTGTCTCCGGACACTCTAGTGTGGATGCAATTCATCAACTTTTCACCCCCACGTGAAACCATTTCTGCTCCATCCTCGCTTTCTGTGCTCCACGCCACACTTCAGTTCCCCTCAGTTCCACCCATCCACTCGTTTGGACAAACCGTCCCCACCCCCGTTTCCACTGCTTCTTCTCTTACCCCACCTGTTTCGCCACCAAAAGTTGCCGAGGGCAACCAACCGTTGCCTGATGATGCATTTTATCAGACAATTTTTATACTATCGTCAGATTGGACTGATACCACCATCCCAGATGACAACAGGTCCCCCAAGAACCTGATTGAAGACAATGACGACGGAGCTCCACAAGTCGTCGGGGCCACTACCACACAAGCCCCTATCAGTGCCAGCATATCGGCTGTTCCAACAAACTTAACGACGACGTAACAAACCCTGGGCACATACATTCTGGAGGTGGGAGCAGCCAAGGACCAACAACACATAACCGTGAGCGGAACTCACAAAGCTATAGCAATAGCTCAAGAGCATGAACAAGAAGGGCACCGAGAGATTGTCAAGCTGCAGCAGAAGGAGGATGGCCTCAGCGTTGACGGAGGCCTCCACGAAGGTGCAGGAGCTTCAATTTGAAGTGTCCCAACGGCTTGCTCCCCTCTAGGTGCAACTACAACTTTTTGAAACAGAGAATACACGCCTGGGGGCAGAAGTGAAAGCCTTACAAAATGAAAAACTCGCCTGGCTAGCTCAACCTGCACTAGACTCAAGGCCACTCTCTCAAGCATAGATGAATCTCTTTAGGCGTCAGATGCAGGTATATAGCCAAACATTGAACAGCTACCAGGCAGAGTTCGATAAGTATCGGGCAAGCACAACTCACGAGCTCACCCAGGCCAAACAAGCCCTCAAGGCTTGCCAACGGTACATGGAGAAGAAGACCCAGCCCACCCCCATGGTGATTCCATCGCCACCCGTTTTTTATGCTGCATAGGCCAGCACGAGCCAGGACCAAAGCCAGTAAGCAACAGGGGGGTTCAGTCAAGATCAAGGTTCCGAAGGCCAAGACCAAGGACCAGCAGATACAGGTGCTGAGACGTGAGACCAAGGCCAAGACGCAAGTCCAAGACAAAGCCAAGAGGAAGGACAGGCCTCATCCTCCAGAGGTTTGCACACCATATCTGCCAGCCGAGCCTTCCAAAGACCAAAGTCCGTGGAGGAAAAAATAAATGAAACCCTAGCGAAGTATCCCCACGAGTCATCAAGAGACAGCTGGCAGATATCTTTTTCAGCTCAGACAATAAAGGGCAACGAGCTGCAAGCATTATCCGCCCTCCAACCACAACCAAAGTGGCGTCAGCAGCTTTTTGAAAGAGACACTGCGGCCATAAGGGCCTACGTGACAAGTCCACAACAACTACGGGTGAACACGCACTTCCTGCCATGCACACGACGATCCAAATGGGTGGAATGCTGCACCCTCTGGACAAGATCACGATTCAAAATTTCAATTGGCCAAGGATTCCATCAGAGCATGGTTGGGATACGGATGTAGATGCCCAAAGGGCTCTCACCATATTCACCAATATATATTTCAACTGCCCTGATCCAACAATCTGCGCGACAGCCACTTACGCCCGGGACTTAGAGAGCATTTAATGGAGATTGAAACTAAATGCCAAGCAAACGACTGACCCGACGCTAATAAGACGCTAGCTTCCAACAAAGTCGAAGATCAGCTGCCAGTTGCTTGTGTCTATTATCGAGCTGCCTTCCTTGGCGATCCCTGGACGCGCAGATTCCAAGCGTGTGTCGACCAAGGCTGGCTGACAGGAGCCACAAGTCCCTTCACACGCCCAAGGACTTGAAGAAACTTGACCGCATCAACTTCATGGAAGACGTCACGGGCTACCTGATCTACCAGAGACGGGCCAAGAAGACTCTTTACTGAATCGACAGAGTGCTGAGGGACCGACACTACTTCGGGCCGTGGGTGCTGTTGGGGGTATTCCCGACGAAGTGTAAATAAATAAAATCGTCCAATAAAATGTGCTGCGAGGGCATGGCATCCTGCGCGTATAAGCCCATGGCCCAATGGGCATGCAAGCTAAGTTGTAATTAAAATAATAGCTTAGGACCTTTGTAAGTAAAATAAAACTTGAGGCCCAAAGTCAATTTTAAACTTAGAGGTTACTTTTTAAAAGTTGGGTCCAATTTGGGACTCACATGAATCTTGTGAATTTCAATGTACTTTTTGTGGACCCTTGGATCAAGTTGGGTCCAAGATGAATGGATAGGATCAATATAAATATTAGCCAATAGGATTTTGGGGCAAGGGCCTTCCCCATTTTATAAAAAGACACCATTTGTACTCTATTTCGATGCTTAATGAGAAGGAGGAAACTCTACCAATTTGGAGAACCAAGCATCCTCATTTGCTAAGCACTCATGCTAATGCTTTTTGTTGTGTGTTTCTAATCATTTCCATTTATATGTTGTTGTTTTAATAGTTATGGCTTCTCCATTAACATGCATCTTGAGCTTTTGAGCTAACCTCCCCCTCAACTCTATCTCTCTCTTTCTCTCTTCTCCTTCTTTCTCTTCTATTCTACCCTTCCCTTTCACCAACAATCAAGATGAAGCTAGTTTAGGGAAGTAGAGTTAGTGTGAGTAGTGTTAGTGGAGGTAGAGTTAGATGAAAAGTAGGGAACTAACTAAAAGTAGCATCTATGCATATTTAGGTGCCTATCTAGTGAACTAACCCTCGTTGACAGGTGGGAGGGCTATTACAACGTCAGATCGAAGAACCAACATTTGTATATTGTTATCATGTCTCATATTGGTAGCTCTTCATCTTTGTCACTCGATGAAGCTAGAGTCATTGACAAGTTCAATGGTTCTAACTTCTACATCTGGAAGTTAAAACTTAGAATGATGTTGATAGATAGAGATCTTTGGGATGTAGTAGAAGGTGCAGACCTGAAACCAGAAGATGGTGATCAAGCAAAGGCCTGGAGGATCAAAGATTAAAAGGCCTTAGCATGTATCACACTCAATCTAGTCGACTCCCACAGCTTACAATAGAGACCAATTTATCTACCTCGGAGATTCTTGCACCATACATGTGGAAGGCAAAGGAGCAGTGAAGATCAACGTCAACAACGATCAGTCCATTTGTGTTCCTAATGTCCTTCATGTTCCTCAGTTGTCCTCAATTGTCAAAGAACCTGTCATCAGTCTCTAAGATAACTGATGAGGGCTGCACTGTTACTTTCTCATCTGAGTAGTGTATAATACTCGAGGAAGATACTACTCTGACTACATAGAGTAGGAAATCTTTACGTACTCTCTAATTCAGTTGCATTAACTAGTATCTCTAATGAAAATGTAAACGACAGTGCTGTTCTGTGGCATAGTCGATTTGGACATGTGAATACAAGATCACTTTCTTATATGTGTTGTAATAATCTAGTTGATTGACTGAATTTCTCTTCTTCATTAGATAGGAAATCTTTCTTTTGTGAATCATGCATCTATGGGAAGCACTCTAGAAGCAAGTTTTCAAAATCACATTCCATCAAAACAAAGCATGTATTAGATCTTGTACATAACGATCTCTATGGTCCAATGCCAACTCCATCATTAGAAAATGCAGTCTATTTTATCACTTTCATAGATGATTACTCCAGATGGTCTACATTGATGTTCATTAAGCACAAATTTGAAGCCTTTGAACGCTTCAAGAGATTCAAGGCCATGGCTGAGACACAAACGTCTAGGAAAGTGAAGGCACTCCAAACTGATGGTGACGACAAATACATCTCTGACGAGATGTCCAACTACATGGTTGAACATGGTATTAGAAGATAGTTCACCACTTCTTATGCACCTCAACATAACGAGATTGCAGAAAGGAAGAATCGAACTCTTCTCAACTTAGCCAGATCCATGCTACATCAAGCATACCTACCAATAAAGTTATGGGCAGAAGCTTCTGCTACAGCCTGTTACATGCAGAACAAATCCAGCACCAAAGCCGTCAACAACAAGACTCCTCATGAAGTTTGGCATGGGCACAGGCCTAGAGTTAGCCATTTAAAAATATTTGGTTGTATATGTTTTTTTCACATTCCTAATCAGCTTAGGAAGAAGCTGGATAATAGGACAAATAAATGTATTTTCATTGGCTATCGTGATGAACATAAAGCTTATAAAGTTTATGATCCATCCACCAATGTAGTATTTGTCTCTTGGGATGTAATATTTCAAGAACATACATACTATGATTTCAAACAACCATCGATAAACGATGCTATGTCATTTCATCCTATTTTACATAACATGGATTCTTCCAACGTTGATGTTCCTTCTACAAAACCTGCAGCTACAGCTACAGAAGCCGAGCAGTTGACAGTAACTGTCATCAGACCAGACCAAGCTAGCTCGAACAAATATGGAGAAATTCAAGAAAAAGCATCATCACATTCTGGTCAACTAAACATCCGCAGATCCTCACGGACTCAAACAGTTCCTGAGAGGTATGCACCTCAATCATTCTAGACTTCATCAGAAGAACCAGAGAGCCTAGCTGAAGCAATTAGCTCTATGGCAGATATGATGGAGTCATCGCTATTGGTTGTAGAGGTGGAAGCATCATTGTGAAGCTTATCCTCACGTTTGGCTCTTCGTTCTTTTTTATGTCGTCTCTCTTTATTGGAGCTATCAGAGTTCGAACTAGTTCTTTCACTATCGTCGACTCTCTTGATGGGATCGGCGCAAGCTGCTTGAAAAGACACATACTTGTCTCTTCGTTTCATTTGCTGCTTGATTCCCTCGAGTAGTCCTGCCATGAACCATGTCAGGACACTATGGTCTGGGACACTATTAGGGTCGCATCCCCTACGTAATCTCTTGATACGTCCTAGTTGCATGAAGGGATCGGAGAGAAAACAGGTGATCTTGAAATCGGTGATGAACTCGGCTTGTAAGATATTCCAATCATCTTGTTAGTTATGCTCAAGATTGAAGTACCAATCTTTCGTAGTATTGGTTAGGCATAGACTGAAGTATCTTAACAACTCTTGCCGATTGTCGTCTTCATAGGCTCTACACGCATGAGTGTAGATCTGCAAGAATCGCCGTGGATCTCCCTTTCCATCAAACCTTGGGAGGTCGATTTTGGAAAAGTTCAGGACTGCATGAGGTACGAAGGGCCTTGGATTGTCCATCAGTGATGGATCTATGTCAACGTGTTCATGATGTATCTCGATGGGTACATCGATGTCGTACTTTTAGACTCTTTCTATGTTCTATTATGGCGGTCTCCCATCTAATAGAATTATAATGATCCTAAAATGTGTTGTGTAGGGTGAGTATGAGTAAGATCCACTCTAGTCATGATTTCTATTGCTTGTTTAGGGTTCTTCTATGGCGGTCTCCCAACTAGAAGAGAACTTAAAATAAGAAAGAATGATTAAACTACACTATGGCAGTCTCCCAACTAGTGTAAGGCAAATAACAATACTAAGTAAACCTAAACTAACTCCACAAGAGAATATAAGCAAAGTGAGCAAAAGATAATCCCATTATAACATTCACATAAATTAACCAAATGAGGAAATTAAATCTTAGTGGGACTCGAGCACCTACCACCAAGTATTCTATCCACAAGTGGGAACACAAGTTGCATGGATAAAATATCACAAAGTGTCTTTATTATGACAATGCTTATACAAGTGTGGTCGAAGGCACTCATCCACTTCCATATATGGCAAAAGTGGTGGGCCCATGCTCTAACACGCTTATGGGATTAAGTCCAAACTTAATGCTAATTAACTTGTGCACTTGCAATAACTTTAGAACTAAACTTAACTTGAACTTAGATGTTTTTTGACAATTTTCAGCTCCAGAGAATTTGCATAGGGGTCAGAGAGGTTTGGCACTGTTTTTTCTGGACTCTATATGGTGGGCGAGTTTATTTGAGCTGATTTGGGATGTGATAGTTGTCAAAGAACATGTCAGAACAGCTGGTTGGGGTATTTTCTGACCGTACATGAATTTGCACAGAGGAGTTTCGAAAAGCTGGTGCTCTGTTCAGGTCTTGTGCAGATGGGCGAATTCTGTCGGTGAGGTTTGCTGCCAGAAAAACCTAAAAAGAACTCCAAAAACAACATATACACTTGAAAACTTAAAAAACACTAAAGCAAGTGTCTTGGTTCTTCCCCCGATCCTAAATGGGTCCGGGAATATAGCGAGCTATGTGAGGCGAGCTTTTTTTAGCTAACTCCACTTGGTGAGCTTTTTTCAGCTACCTCCACCTAGCTAGCATATTTTGAAGTGTCTTTTCTTTGTTATCTGCATATCAATTAGTCAATTCTTGGAAAACCCACTAGTAGATGACTTTATGCTTGGTTATGCAGATCACGACAACCATGATCACGAACACTCACATGGTAATGGTCATGTTGGGCACCCCCTCTTGAGGCCTCATCTTGTGTATGAGCCAAGGGCCTCAAGTGGGCTTGAAGCTATTCTCTTGAAGCCCTTCAAGAGGGGCCTCGCTTTAGGACAAGGCTAGGTAGTGCAAACAAATAGTCTCGCTCTAGGACAAGGCTAGGCAGTGCAAACTCAATGATATCAATTCCAAAAGATGGTACATGAAATGTGACAGTACTAGTATTAGTGTAACAATATATATACAATAGACACAACACAAAGTCGGCCATGATTTGAATCAAGGTGAAATTAGATATAAGCATATGTATTAAACACATCGTATTCACAAACATAAGAAGTGAAAATTCAGGTTAAAGTCTTTTGTAACTTTAAGCTTAATAAATTTATTTCTCTAAAAGAAATGGCTTCCCTTGGGAGAGGGGAGGGGGAGGGGGAAAGTACATCCACCTCCCCAATGTACCTTGATGTGATGGAGTAGGGGGGGTGGGCGCGCTTCCCCGCGGCCCCACTTTCCTTCCTTCTCACTGAAGCTTCGTAAGAAAAAACTTGGTTAAAGGTTTTAAAACTTAAACACTAAGTTTAAGCTTAATTCCTAAGTTGAAACTATCTATAAACTATAAGCTGAAAATCCTAATGGAGCTTATGAAAAGATTGAACTTAGCTATCTTTTAAAGCTCCGTCCTTGCAGTTCGTACTGCTCCCTATGAAAGATTTCAAATCCATAAAGATCTAAATCCATAAAATGATCTTGGGTTAGAAGAACAACATATCACCAATCTTGCCAATGTAAAAAAAACAACATCTACACACAAAATGAGATGCAAACTCTAATAGATCTTGATCATACATGAACCAAAACATAAAGTACTGTTTTTATTCGTAAATTTACAATACCCTACTGTATTTCACATGTGTGGATCTAAAAATAACAATTATTGATCATTCTACACACAGAATTGAAAGATATTACAAGTATAGTGCACCAATAGATAGTAGAACCCAAGAGAACCATGTATAAGCATGAATGAGATAAGAGAGAGAGAGAGAGAGTATTCTCTCCACGAGTTACATCCTTTTGTAGCAGGTCCAAAACCTAAATTGCCATTTGGTTTCCCTCCAATATGAAAAATCCTACTATTTTTAGGACTAGATTCAATGTACTCAACATTCAAATTTGAATCTATTTCCCCTTGACTTTTGACTTGATCAAGGTCCATCATCATCACCATCTAAAGTAGGATCCTTTACATCAACATCAAGAATGTTAGATCCATCCACATCACCATCAATAATGCTTGAAGACACTTTAGGAATGTTCCCCTCATAAAAAATGACATCTCTAACAACAATCACTTTGTTAGTAGAAGGAATGTCAAGCTTGTAGGCTTTACTCACCTCATTATATCCAACGGGGTTGGCTCAACTGGTGAGCTTGGCATCCAAAGTTTCTTTGGTCCCAGGTTCGAGCCTCCCCTTGGAAACCAAGAAGCATTATATCCAACAAAAATACCTTTCCTTGAAGATGGATCCTCCTTGATCATATCATCAAGAGTAATGTTGACATAGCATGTGCATCCAAAAGTTCTTAGAAAGTTGACACTCGGCCTCCTCTTGAATAGCATCTCAAAAGGTGTCCTTCCATCCAAAATAGCACTCGGCCACCTATTGCACAAGAAATTGGCTCACAACAAAGCTTGACCCCAAAATGGTTTATCAAGATTACCACTTAACCTCATGTCTTTGGCACTTTCAAGTCCTATTCTTTCTTTCAACCACTCCATTCTGTTGTGGGGTCCTTGGTGTTGTATACTCCCTCTTGATCCCTTCACTCTGAAAATAAAAGTATTTGGACACAAGGAGTGGCTTGCAGCTATGGAAACAGAAATGGAGGCCATATCAAAAAATAGACGTGGAACTTTGTTGTTCATTCTTGTAAAGCAACCTCAGAAATAATACATAGTATTCAAGATATTATTTTGTATATTCTTAGTAAATTTCTCCAACAATTTTGGATAATCATATCTAAAAAAAGTCAAAATCACAGACTAATATTTAACAATAACAATGACGAAAGTAATGACTATACAATCAAACACTCTCTTTTTAAAATGTCAAAACATAACAAAAGAGCTAGAGTTACATTAGATAATGACGTCTTCAAAAACACAAACTAGCCTTCTACAACAAAATACAAAGAATGAATCAAACTAAAAATGAGCTACAACAAGACACAACTCTAAAATGGTGGTTAGGGTGCCCTAAAAGATGGGTGGGTGTTGTACCTCATAACTAGGGCAACAAATAACTAAAACTACAGTAGTTAACCAGTTCCTTTCATTAACGCCATGAACCTCATTTAGCCATAGTAGAATTTTTCACAATCTCCTATTTGTGTCACCATGCCTTTTCTCTCTCTCTCTCTATCTCTCTCTCTCTCAATTTCCAATCAACACTCTCTCTTAAACTTTAGTTTCAATATCCCATGATTGCCACATGTATCTTATAAAAAGTTTTGCATTATTTCAACAATAGTTTATTTTCATGTAGCATGAAATGAAAATAATGCTTATTCCATGCGCATATTGCAAGTGTGATGCATGGGCAAAAAAACCCTACATTTTGAAGCAAATTCTTTCATGTACTCTTACCAATTTCAACACATCCTACAGCCCACGGCAAGGCCAAAAATTGGAAGGGCCATGTTCACTTCCATTTTTAAGGGTGGGGTCAGTCGCCAACAATCGAGCGACTCCGTCAAGGCTCGGCCACCTGGATGAAATCCACGTGTCATTATGCCAACTGTCGACATCTCAATGGTTATTGAGACAAACGTGGCAAATTCTGAATATTCTGTAAAAGATCCAACGGCAGTGGGCTAAGCCTAAGACACCAAGGCTTCTTCATCGTGTCTGGGAAGCTATTGCAGTTGCAGCATCGGATCGAGTTGCATTCCGATGTGGAGAAGGGCGAGGCAATTTGGGAATGTGGGTATGGGAGATGGTGCAGATCGGGATGTGGGTTTTGCCCAACTTTCGTATCTTGTCGCCCGAATCCAATCAAATTTCAGTTTTGTACAATGCAAGAACAGCATCTGCACTCTCATCTGTGTTTGTGGTCAGCTTTACAGATCTTGCCATACCATTTATCCAAAGTTTCTGTGAATTGGGTTTTGCGACAAACAAGATGAAGTGGATTTTACAAGAAAAGTTATAATTTCGGGTTGCTGTTTGATTTTGTTCAGACTGTAATGTGGCGAGAGCGAGAATGAGAGAGATCTGGATGAAAGATTAATGTAAAATCGGAGAAAGTTAGTGATGCTGTTGCGAACAGCCTTCTGTCGAGACTTCCAGTTGAAAGGACTCTGAAATACTGCAGCAACTGAGGCTCCTTCATGGCTATGCAGTAAAATTACTCTTATGTGAGTCTCAGCCCATTTTTGTGCTGTCAAATGTAGGTGCTTGGCTTGTTAAAAAGAAATAACCAAAAATGACCTATTGTTCATAAAAGCGCTTCTTTCGAAGAATAACTATTTCAGAAACCAAGTATTGAGAAAGCACATATACCGTTCAATTCATGAAATAAGCATCTCTGATAGCCTGGAAGCATTTCATGAGGTACTGTGCTTGGCTCATGAAACCAGGTTCCCCAAATGTTGCAGAATTTTCTTTTCTTTTCATAGGGGCTTTGTCCTCTATTAACAATGTTGATGTAATCCTAAAAAGGACCTAGAGTTGATAGCATGCAGGAAGTATGACTGACTTTGTGTTTTAGCACTCGCAGATTCACAAATAAAGATGGAGCTTCACTCAGAAAATGGAAGGAAGATCTTTATTCAAAGGGGTTGCAGAAAAGAATTGGGCAGAGCCCCAGGCTTAGCATTGAAGGACCGTACTGTTTCACGTCGTCAGATAGTGTTGGAGCTTGCAGGAGATGATATATCAAATAAAGTTAATGCTTATGTAGAAGTTGTGGGTCCGAATCCAATCTGTATTTTGAGGCATGGAAATGCCATCCAAGGAGTAGGATCCAAGTATCACCGTCATGACATTGAGTTCTTGGAAACAGGTGCCAAATTTCTCTTGCAAGTGGGGGACAAGCTCTCTTTGTCCATCACAGAGCCTAATTTTCTCACTCTAAAAGTTTCAGGTGATCGGAAAGAAGAGCAAAAGGACGACGCTTGCTTAAAGGAGGTAGCTTCTGTTGACGAATTAGCAGCTCAAGCCGAACCTGGGGGAGCCTCAAATCATGACTGTGCTAAACTAGTAAAGAAAGCAGAGAAAGGGGATGATTTGCTCGAGGCATGGAAGTCTAGGAGACTTGCAAAGAAATTAGGGGCGCCAGATTGCAAAGTAGAGGGCATATTACAGCAGAAGGAGGAGGATGGTCCTGTGGAAAGATCCGCACCTGCATTTCAGAAAGATGACAATTTAGGTAGATTGAATCAAATGAGGAACAATGAAATGTTAGAGCTACAAGAAGTAGAGCAAATAAGTTCAAAGGAAGAGGAAGAAGGCATTGCAGAGGCAGTTGCTAGACGCAAAAGATTAAGATTTGAACTGCAAAAGGAGCAAAGAAAACAGCTTGAGAAATTGGAGTTGGACCAGAACACAGTTGATGTTTCCAAAGCTAGTACCAGCAAAGATGTTGCGAAGATTCAGGATGAGATGGAATCTGAACAAGTTGATTACAGTCAACAAAAGCATATCAACCTACTCCAGGTTGATCCTGTGGCTGGTAAGCATTAGACATAAGAAGCCCTGTGATAGGAAGTTCTGGTTTTTAGTTATTGGATGTGCTTGAGAATTGAATTTAGGCTGTGATTGTAGTTCTGGAAAATGTTTCCATTCTTGAAATTGCAAAGATAGAATTTAATGGAAAGTAATAAAGAACATGCATTAGCCTTTTTTTGTTTTTTTTCCAAATTTGTGATGGGAAAAGCACCTGGTGCAAGCAATTGCTGCCTTTTTCAGGAAGATATGGAGAGTCCTATAATGTTTTTTATTCTTTACTACCTTTTGTGACTTGGCGAGTCAGCTTCTAATGCAACTGTAGGTTCCTATGGATTGGTATCAAACAAACTCTATTTTGTTTATTGCTTGCTAACAAAAGCTCTTTGTTACATAGGTGTCAATCTAAGGATTTTTTTTACATATAGTAGAAATCACCCTTGGCTTTCATTGTTAATTCTTGAGACAATTTTGTTCTTTTGGTATGCTACCTTTAAAGGCATCATGCACTACGATACAGATAACATGACTAATCGAACTTCTCTAATCAAGTGCATTAGCATATCACTAAGTTTCAAGTCTGATAGGCTGTAAAAATTCTGTACCAATGTCAAAGGATTTTTGACAAAGTCTTGGTTCAACAAATCCTTGAGACTTCCGCTATATCTTTATCAATGAAAAGTGATTGAGCTTTTTCACCTTAATATAATCAAAGGAGATGAAGAAACATTTTAGTCCAATGGGCATTTAAGATTTTGGAGGATCAGAGGAATGCCCATGAGGACGTCTCAATAGTTTACCCACTTTAAGCTGATCTTTCCAAACTTTCGGACTATATGAAGTTGCCTGAATGTTACATCTTACATTGTGGCCAATCTGATGGTCTTGAATGGTATGAACTAAATCATAGATTGGCATCACTTAAGAACAATAGACTATAAAGGATGAAGCAAATTACCATTTTCCAAGTTGAACTAATAATATCGAAGAACATCAATCACAGCTAGTGGTTGATTCCCTAAAAGGAATAGTAATTTAGTCTTGTACAAAGTACTCAAGATCAACTAAGATCATAGGCTACTGAATGAACGTCTTTGCTCCTACCTACAGTTTGAAAAAATTAGAAGAGGAAGAAGCTCTATGCCCATAAGATGATGAGGAAAAGGGGCTTGTGCACATTAGATGAAGAGGTTTTACGAGCTGGCCTTCCCCGTGTCATCTATATTCCCCCCCCCCCGTAAATGGATGTGTGCCCATCATGAAAAAAGCGTTATATAATCGTATTGTTTGTTCATAACATTTTCCTAGTAATAAAAACATTGCCTCAGTGTGGGTAGTATTGTATAAGAGCTTATACTAGAATAAATAGAAAGCTTTTGTCAATGGTATATAATTCCACAAACTAAAGCCGAATAGCCACCAAATAACTAAATGAGTCTACAAAACAAAAGCATCTGCTAAAAGCTTTAATCTGCAAAAAACTCTTTGCCCGACGACTTAGTGAAGATATCAGCCACACAATCTTTGGATGATACATAATGGAACTCCACCTCCTTTAAAATTATTTCTTCCTAATGAAGTGTTAAGTACTAGATCTGATTGGATCTTGCATGGAAGATTGCATTGTGTGATAAACTTTTGGCTGATATGTCATCACCCTAGATGGTTGGTGTCAAGGCCATGTATTTGGATCTTAACGAATAGTCTTTTGCTACATCGTGTATAAAGACCCTCACCAAGGATACACTAGCCAAGCAAGCCGCAACAAAGCAACACAAGGGAATCGGATGGTGGACAAACCAGCCCAACCAAACCTAGGGTGTAGCCCCAAGCTATGGATCAATCTCTCAAAAGGGATAGAGGAGTCATACCAGCAACATGTAGCTACTAGCATCATAATCAAGCATGCACTAGTGAGAGCCCAACGGGTATACCTATACCCTCCAAGGCCCATGCACCACTAGTAGTGCATTGTGACACCTCATTGGTGGACACCTCTGCAACCTATCTGGGCCACGTCATCTAGGTCCCCTATGACTCACTGATTGACCCATAAAAATCCACCATCATGAGTTTAGGCCTCCAACCATTAATTATGACCATATACACATGAGGTCCCCAAACCCCTCATAATCATAATTAACTTACGGGCCGAGGTAGGCCTACTGACCTCTAACTAGATAAACAATCCGAGATCAGTCCTGGCATGACATTCTTCTGCGGCTTGCTTGGCTAGTGTATCCTTGGTGAGGCTTTTTATAGTGGTATCGCATCAATCTCTCACAAGGGACAGAGGAGTCATACTAGCAGCATGTAGCTACTAGCATCATAATCAAGCATGCACTAGTGAGAGCCCGGGTATACTTATACCCTCCAAGGCCCATGCACCACTAGTAGTGCACCGTGACACCTCACTGGACACCTCTGTAGCCTATTTGGGCCACGTCATCCAGTTCCCCTATGACTCACTGATAGACCCATAAAAATCCACCATCATGAGTTTAGGCTTCCAACCATTAATTATGACCATATACACATGAGGGCCCCAAACCCCTCATAATCATAATTAACTTATGGGTCGAGGTAGGCCTACTGACCTCTGACGGGATAAACAATTCGAGATCAGTCGTGGGCATGACATCATGCCTCTTTGCATGAAGTGGTAAGAGCTTTGGGCATATGGCACTTGTGAAGTTCCACTTCATCATGTACATAATCTGAATTTGAACAACCAATCAAATCAATGTGAGAGCCTCCAAATACTATGCCAAAAGTTCTACTTCCTGAGAGGTATCTTAATGCTCTCTTTGCTAGACTCCAATGTCTAATATTAGGATTTTTCATGAAATACAATAAAATGTAGTAAAGTGATTATTGCTATTCTAACACTCCTTAATAATCAATTTACATTCTACTAAGCCTAACAATGTCCAAAATTTTAAATTTTATATATAACCTAGAGATTTGGTAAATATATTTGCTACTTGATCTTCACACTTACAAAATACAAGATCTATGAATTCATCTTGAATTTGAATTCTCTCGCAACAAGGATTTTGTAAAATACTAGAATAGAACTTAAGAATATGAAATTTATAGCTAACATCAATGCATTTTTCACATGTAAAACCCTACAAACTTTAAAATTAAGAGGCAAAATGCCAATTTCAACAGATTGGGTTGAATTAAAGTTTTGGAACTCTGAAACATTGTGTCCACAGCTCCAAATATTGCACATATTCTAGCCTAACAAGCCGTATGTGCTTGAGACTGATGCTAGTGACTTTGCTGTAGAGGCAATTATGTTCTAGTTTCTTAAAGAACTCACACTTCGACTCTTTAGCATAAAGCTTCTCCTGTCTCAAAATCCTCAAGACAGTCCTAAGATGCTTCTTATGCTCTTTGAGTGTTTTACTATAGGTGAGTATATCATCTAAAAACACTACAACAAACTGTTAGAAAACCGACTTGATCATACAAGTAACCCAAGACAAGATTCCTATTGTTGTTAGACAATAGTCATACACATGAGAAAGAACAACAATGATGAAGAGATGTACTCCAACTATGTCCCATTACAAATGAGGTAGGGCGCCAGCCTACATATATACTTTCTCTAAACTACGTGTAAGGTAAAAAGCAAAAAACAAATAGCAAAAGACAAAAAGCTAATTGCTATAATTACTACCTATATTGGGTAAACACCCAAGATGAGTTTCTAAGTGATAAAAGCAAATCCTATTCTAGTAGTAGTGCCACCTACATGCATGACTAAAAAACGAATTTACTATAAATAGTAATGACCCTAAAATATGACTTACTATAAATAGTAATAGCCCCTATAATAGCACGCAGGCATGGCCAAACTATCACTAATTAATCCTAAATGATAACATTAGGGGTACTAAAGTAAACATTAACTCTAACACTCCCCCTTAATGTTTACATTGTCTAGAACCATTCATAACAAAAGTATGCATGTATCTCCCAAGTGACTGGCTTAGGATCCAGGTCTTGTCACCACGACATGGCTTTACCTTCCAAAAAAATCAATACCGAAGAAATTCGCTTCTCCTCAGGCACTCCATGTAGACCAAAATAACTGCTCCACCTGTTAATCCATGATTCCACTGCTGCCGGCTGCTTAAACTTCTTGTCCGTTGAAAAAACTTCTGGCTGGAATTCTAAGTGTGACGAAGATGCCGCATCATGCTTTGATAAAAGAAATTTGATTGCTCGTCCCGCTGCTTGTTAGTCTGGTGGATTTCTGGCAGTGCTTTGCTTATCACATCCAAAGTAGACTGCGGGTCGTTGTCCGGGCTTCCCACACTTCGTATTGGTGATGGAACTCCCTCACCGAACAATTCATGTTCCATGCCGGCCATAACTGCTAACATAACAGAAAATTGAAATAAGAAGTGTGAAAACTGTCCGAAACTCCACAAAAAAAACAATTCTTAGCAAACTGACATCTCTCAGTTTATAGCAGAGTCACAACAAAAAATAAGCCCAAAATCCATTTTTTCGATTAAGGATTTAAAACCGCATAGAAGCCGTAAAATTTGCTACATGCATTAACCAAAATTGTTTGCATGCAAACAAGGGTGCCCCCCCGTTCCTTCTTCCACGAGCCTTCCTGCCCGAGGAGCAGCTCTCGTGAGTTAGCAGGTCGTGAGCCATCCTGCCCGAAGCCCAGTCCACGAGATCTGCAACAGCAAAAAGCCAGGCATCCCTGCAGAGAGAGAGAGAGAGAGAGAGAGAGAGAGAGAGAGCGTGAGCGTGCAGAGCAGCCATGAAAGGAGGGTACTCCACGCGCCCACACGCACATTACCACGATCTCTGGCCGCCCACAGAAGCCACAAATCCGTGCCCGGACAGCAGCCAGAAGTCGCTCTAAAACCTTTTTGGATTCTACCACTTCAAACAGGATGTGTTTTTGCAGGTTCAGGACAGATTTCAGACAAAGAAGTTAAAGCTTCTATGACTACACCACAGCAGATACAACAATCAAGATGTTGTTTTCATATCAGATTTGAAACTGCTTTCCCATTGCTTCTTTCACACATGCAAACACCTATTCTGCCTCATATTGTCAAAATTTCTTGCATGCACAGAAAGAAAGCAAAAAGATTGTTATGGTAGACAGACATCTGAAAACTTGGGCAGATAAATCCGTTCTTCATTATTGTTCCAGATTCCTTCTTAGTTTGCTAATAGCTTTTGATTTGTAAGAACCAACACAAGGCAGCTTTTCTCAAACCATTAAGAGTTAGAGCCTACAGCCTGCTCACGCTATGCATGAATGAAAATCACAGTTCTTAACCTCCCATCAAAGCACAGTTCAATAAACAGCTTGCAGCAAGCCCCATCTAACATCCCACCCCGGGAAGAAGATTCCGAAGCCCCATGCAACCACTATTCTGCTCACAAACCAAGAAACCGGAATAAAATAAGCAAAAACTACCCTTTTAGGTTCACAAATGGAAAGCTGTCAACAAACACACAATCCTAAAACCATTTCAAAACCGATTTAACCAAAATAGGGCAGAACACCTACTTGGAAGACCACCGATTTACCAAAATTTTCTGGATTTTCGTCTGCACAATTCCACCACAAGCTGGTCCACACCGAGCTGCTCACAAGCTCTGATTGGATGCTCTGATACCAATAAAACGTCCCCCAAGACCTCCAATCAGGATGAGCACTAAGAACACAAAAAGGGAGTGCAGTGGACGAAACCATCCCAACCAAACCTAGACCGTCCGATCTAGTCCCCGAGCACTAGGGAGTAAGGCAAATCACAATGATAGTAAGCGCTTACCAATCCGACAGCATAACGGACGCTCAATGATCCCTATGGACACGGGTCAAGGTATATATAGAGAGTAGCACCCACCCTGTTTGCCCATGCACCGAATCCACATGTAAGCGTGCTATCAACTCATGCCTAACTCCCATGCATGACCACTGCATGTAGGTACCCCTAACTCATAATAGCAAAGACCCATGCATAGACACAATGCATGTACATCCTATCCCATACTAGGATGCAACACACATGCCTATACTGCATGCAAGCATAGCCCATGGTCTTACTTAGCTATTATCCGAATTAGGCCTGGCCCCTACGTGTAAGACCACCCCCCAATGGTACAAATTCCCATTAAGGCCGTAACATGAAGGATGGTTTGATTCAGGGGGATGAGCTAGTTCAGTTAGAGGGTCAGCCAACCTTTGTACCTTCAGAGTCATAGGCCATTGTTGATGTATGCCAACTTGGGCTTGAAAACTGGGAGGTGATTGAATACTTGGTTCGTTGGAAAGGTAGTTCCAACAACGAGGACACTTGGGAAATGAGCAAGACCTTAGACTGAGATTCCCAGATTTTACTTCCTTAAAAGAGAAGTCTTTGAAGAGGGATGGATTGTTAGGAACTCAACCCCTTGAGTCCCACATCTCAGTTGAAATTGGACATCGGACAAGATCTGTGACTTCACTAGTGACTCGTGATTGCATGCATGCACACCACAAGTCGTAATTAGGGATACTTGCTTCGCATGGTGACTCGTGGACTGCATGCATACCACTTGTCGTAATCAGGGATATGCATGGAGACTCCTACCTTGTGGTATAGAAGGGGAGGAGCCCTTAGTTTCCATTCATTCTAGCTACCTTGGGGTGGGTCGATGGTAGTGCACCTGTGCATAGACGAGATGAGAGCTAGCTAGGGTTAGGAGATGGCCTGAGGTATTGGCACCAACATGGGATGTCATTAATCGGATCTTGCTTGATTCCAAGTCTCAAGCCTAGGGCATGAATGGTGGATTTGGATTGGATCATGAGGCAGGGGTGGTGATCATGAGTGTTCAATTTCTTGTGTTGACCTGCTGGCACTTGGCGGTGTTCAGTATTGTAGTTCGTAACACATGGCCACCTGCTAAAGCTAGGGCCATTTGGTCAATTACTAATCCAACCTCTACACTTTAGGGCCTTCCCGCCCTATCTACGGGTTTCCTTTTCTAATCTAAGAGGTATTTACTATCGGGCCAAAAGGGCCCCTCCCTGGCCATGATCCACATATCAAGCATCCGGCCTGAATGGGTCTGGCTCCGATCGATGGCCCACGATTGCATGTATACATCATTGAGGCCTGACTAATACTAGGTTTCAAACAAGAGGGTCCCCGATCTTCTACACCATTCTATAACCATTGCTGACTCATGAATAATTCGAGAATAGTCCTTTTTAAGGTTGCTCTTGATGGAATCAGGTGGCTGCAACAATCCAAACCACAAGTCTCTCTTTCCTCGCATCTACGCAATGACATCCTCTTGAACCATTTCCTCTTTGACGCAGGCCAAGGTGGAATATTTCAGATTATGAATTAGCCAATGCCATTGTTTAACCAGATAGATACTGCTTAGATTGATTGGAGCTATGACGTAATGTTGTGCTTCTTTAGTTTTGTATTCTATCCTTCAATTAACTAATGCTATGCATTTTGCTGGTGCAGAGCCTGTTTCTAACCCTTTGAGCTAATCTGTGTCCCTGTGCTGAGCAGATTTTGGATTCATTGTGGAGGGATCAGAATTTGACAAATTTAAAGGGTGCAAGAATGGCCGAAATTTGGATTGGTATATTGATAGAAAGCGGCCTGCAGACAATGACAATGAAGAAGAAGAAGACAGCAGTAGTAGCAGAGTAAAGGGAGCTAGAAAGAACCAACCAAAATTTGGAAAGAGAAGCCTGCAGGGCCATAGAGAAGTAGAGGATGAGGATTGGGAAGGAGAAAGTGAGGACGAAAAGGTGCTGGTTACGAAAGTAAAGAAGCCCAGAAGAGAAGTGGAAATACGGACAAGGTCAAGATATCATAGTGGATCCGAAACAGATGAACAGGGAAAAACAGCACACAACCTGGCAGATATCAGACAAAAAGATGATCAGGAAGATGACCTCACAGGATTCATAGTAGAGGATTCTGAGGAAGAAGCAGATGATGATAAGGACGAAGATGAATGGACAGATGATAGTTCTGACGAGGAGCTTAATGAAGAGTGTGAAGATAGCGAGCATGCAAACACAAAGGAGGAAAAGGGTTCAAAGAAAAGCTGTAAACCGTTGTGTGAGTATGGAAGCAAATGCTACAGGTTTAACTCTTACTTCATGTTACAGGGCGTATGGCCTGTCCATGCTTTTTGCACTCATTTGGACAATCGACTTCAGATTGAATATGGGTTTTAGGCTATTTTTCTGTTGCATCAAATACTTCAACTCGCTTGATGATCTTTTCCCTTAATTAGGTTTGTCTCTCACTCTTGCATGCTGCCATTGGGCCTGATCACGATGATTTCTCATTGCCATCAAGTTAATAAGTGTAGTAATACAACACTTTTAAGTTGACCTTTGATTTCCAGCATCATAGCTGTAAAGAACAGGTGACACCAGTGCATGACCATTTCTAGTCAGTTGCATACATAGTTGCAACCAAATGCATTCGAAACTTCCCACGCTTGAAAGCCGTTTCAAGCATGGGTTTACAATCTGTTTTTTTTTTTGGAAAAATCCAACAAAAAATGGCTCCCAAGGCTGTCAAACAGAGGGCCTTAAGCCATGTTTTGGAACCCAAATCATGCCAAAAGTGACCTTATGGCCCACCGGCATGCCACCAAGTATTATTAGTGCCCTAGTGTGCCCTGATCCTCATCTCCAGCACCACCCCCCTCTCCGAGATTGTAAATGCTTGAATCCCCATCGCTCGAGCACTAGCCGCCAAAAGAATTTGCAGGTAAGGTTTCTCACTGCTCCGAAGAAGCATTGGATTGAGCTAAAACCCAAATGTTTGCATATTATTTGCAGTTGCTCAGATTTGTCCCTGTATTTTTACTGTAACTGCTAATGGTCATTTTTTGGATTTTGGTACTCAATAATGGGGGAAAAGGTTTCGGATGTTTGGAGGATTCTTCCAAATGTTTGAAAAGGATTCGAAACATTTGATGTTTGGACATTCCAAACATTTGGTTGTAATTATGGTTGAAAAATTTCACCCCTAAACTTTCATATGTTAGTACAAGTTTTTCTTCAATTTTTTTATATTATGGCCTGATATATTTGCTGCACTAGGCAAAGATAGTCTGGCTAAGGCTGAAACTTAATGAGCTTTATGGTTGATGACATATGGAGATGTTGACCTTGTACTATGAGAGTATCAAAGGTCCTGCTTGGTACTATTGCAGAAAAAAAGGGAGCTCCTTTGTCTTGCCTGAGTGAAGGATATACTTTGCATTTCCTTGTTCCATCTGTGTTGGGCTTGAATTCATCACAGAGATTGCACATAAGAGGTGGATTTCATGTTTCAGAGGATTTTTTTTGAGATTTTTCAGGCTTTTAAAGCACCCTTCACCTTGCCTGAGTGAAGGATATAATTTTCATCATGTTTTGCTAAATTTTCTTGTTCAATTGTTTTTGAAGTTTGATTTGAGCTTAGATCCATCACAGAGATCATATGTAAGAGTTACATATTATGTTTCAAACCTTTTTGTTAAGAGTTTTTTAACTGGCAGAAGGTAGTTGGAAGCTCTTTACTCACTTTTGGCATAAACAGTTTGCATCAATTTAGCTGGTCATATTTTTAAACTGACCCAAAACTGAATATATTGATATTGTACTTCATTCATAGTCATCACGCTCTCAGACATTAGATCAGATGATGCAGGTGGTATGACTGCAAGCTAGTTTGCTATATTTCAGGGGGTGATATATATTATACATTCAACCATACCCATCCAGCAAAGCTTCTTCGTCAATCAGATGTTCAAGCTCAAACCACTAAAGAGATACTTGGTAGTTTATATTGAAAAATTAGAATGTTTTCCTCATTTGCATCTGTGCATCATGCTCAAGTTAATTTTCTTGTTGCAGGAAGAACAGGAAACATTTACTGCTGTTTCGACATGCTTGAATGTGGGATGCGTAGTTGCAGCTTACAGTGTCCTTTGATAAATGTAGATAAAGGATCTCTCTTTTATCTTTTTATAATTTTTGCATCTTTTTGATACTCCATTTTCAGAGCTTGAACAAAGTTTACCTGGTTGACATGACGATGATCTTTTAGCCTAAGTAGAGAAAACTATGCACTCAGTACATTGTTCGTACGGATAATTCATTTGCAGCTGCATGTCCTGTAAAACTGCTTATTGCAGCTGCTGTACATTCATACCTCTTATAATTTGTGGTCAATCTTGTAAATAAAGTTCATTTTCCAGTATTTGCAAGCAATGTATTTTGTAGGTATGTTTGTGCATGGTGTTGTTTTCCTTGCTCAGCGTATGAGTGTGAAGCTTTTCCATCCAATTATAAGAAATTTTTTTTCACTCTTCAAGTATATTTACATCTTGTGCATAGAGTGGACATAGAACTTGCTACATATCTAGTTTGACTAAAATAAGAAGTCCTAAGGTGTTGCACATTTGTTCTAGAGATGGCATGAATTTTCATGCTTCACTTTTGTGTCATGTTGCTAAGGATGTCCTAATTGTAGTCTCAAGGATTGATTCATATCCATATGAGTCAATGAAGTCTCCCACTTTGCTCAAGCACGTTTTGTAGAAGGCATAGCTAATAGTCAACATCATCAATCAAGAGGATAATCCTATTTTTACTTGTACTATTATTGTATATGCAACAAGCAATTTTTGCTGCTTACCTTTCTGAACAGATACCCACATTTTGGAAATGTGTATAATTGCTCGAATGGTTTGTTTTTTCTTTTATAGGCATGATGCCACCACGATCACTACATGACATTGGGTATGTAATAGATCCAATAATGACCATATAATCACAACTATTAGAAGAAAAGCCAAATGATGCCCAAAACATATCTATCCATTATAGCATAGAGCCCAAGGCCCAAGGCCCAAGTAACTATTGTAACTGAATATGGATGATTGTTTAGATGGTCATTCAACATGCAACATGTACTCAAATGTTTAGTTAAAAAGAAGATATGTTGCCATTCAAATTTTTTCTTTTTGTAAATATTCCCAGAGATATCATACCAATTGAAATAGGTGCATTTGTTAGAAACTCCCTTAACCAATTCTCGTAAATTGCTAAACTAATTTGAAATCTTCACAAAAGTAAAAGTAATCAGCAGACTATTTTTTAGTACAATGTCCTCCTTAGTACCCCATAGGTAGCATGTAGATGAAGACCTTTTCTGTCTTTGAGATTGGCAATTCCACGTGGTCCAATCAACCACGATAGAAGAATTTCAACAAAAATAGATAAACACTCTAAAAGTTGGTACCGTTGGATTTCTAGTTTGATGTTCAATATGTTGCCCATCATTCCAAGAGAACATCTAAAAAATAGCATATTGTGGGTGCATTTTGTTTTGTATATTGTTATTATGCTCAACAGATACTAGGTAGACGCTATGGCACTTGACTTTCAATGATGAGGTCATGCATTTGATGCCGCATCCCTCCCTTCACATAAACCAATAAGCATTTGATGTTATTGTTATGTTGCAAAGTAACTATGAACATAAAATTAAATGTGAGTCTTCAATTTCTTAGTACAACATATAGTGGAGTGGCTCACGATCAATCATGCCTAGATTGGCCGAAGGGAGAAAGGACCAATCAATGCAAGTATGGAGGTGGTACTCTTATGCAAGAGAATCTATGCGTTTGTCATTTGTGGAGAACTGTAATAGGGAGGCATATGTTAGATTGCATGTCAAAATTGAAAGTTGAACTCCTATTTGAAAATAAAAATCAAGATAATATAATGCTATTGATGAAAGTATGTCCTTTCTGCAATTCAAGAAAAAACTAACAAGTTAAAATTGACAACTACTAATTCTACATCATCATTTATTAATACACTTCTTCCCTTCTCATTTAGTAATGATTGATGAGTTCAAGGTCTAACATAGTTTAAGTGACACGGTGCACCATTTATTATTTTTTGGGGCTATCATTGTCATTTTTATCTGCATGCTTTCGGTACTTATGCATGACTTGTAGATAGGACTTGTTAGATGTCTATCTTGGATGATGTTAGCCCTAAGCGCTAATAATTTTGTGCAAGGCACTACGATAGCTCTTTGTAGGAGATTTGCAGCTACTTGTCCTAACTATGGTTGATGTTGTCAAGTGTTCCTGGTTATGCTCATCATTTGATCTCATGTTTCTACATGTGATTCTTTATCTACAATTGTTACGTACCCATAAGAGCACGTAATGATTTACCTAAGGTAATGGTCTCATATTTGGGACAAAGCATTGGTTTGGGGCTATAGGTCTTGAGCATTGGTAGCGTTTCGCCATCGTGCAGATGAGTAGTACTAGGATGTTAGATGCCTACATACAAGATGTGAAAAATTGTCAACTAGTTAAGTTGTCTACTTTGGCAATTTGTAGGCCAAAGTGAATTTTCAACTTAGAGATACATTTCTTTATGTCAATAAGGACTAAAAATAGTGTTCTTATTATTTTTAGCATGTATATAGGTGGATTAGGTCGTATTTGGACGTACCCTAATTGGTTAGAAGAGATTAGTAGAATCTAGTCAAGTTATTAGGTTTTGGAATTCCCCTAGAAAATTTAGTAAGTTGTAGTTAGGCGAGATATATAAATGGTCAAGAGGCGGTTAAATCGGATAACGTGTGGAGGAAATTTTTCTTATTTGTTTTATTGGAAGATATCTTCTTTTGGTTTTACATAAATCTCTTGCATTTGGTGGGTGGATTTGGTGGTATAATGTTAGATTTTTTTTGTATAGAATCACACGTGTGAGTATGACTAGTGCTGTTGTTGGATGGAATTGAATAATATTTACGTGTTCTACAAGTTTATTAAGTTTTTTTTTATGTTTAGTTGATGCAGATCTTTTAATTGGTAAAGAGTACTGATTTAATCCAACCGACTAGGGATATTGGTTTTGTGATCTGATATATTAACTGTATCAGAGCTTTGTTGTTTGTCCAATTCTAGTGAGT